>JAJMBI010000133.1:0-27255 GCA_030572815.1 Starmerella asiatica | reverse complement strand
CTGCACACCTCCTTTAGCGCCAAAGCTCAATGATTTAGCAGAACTGTCGCAAATCACCAAATATTTGCCGATTAACAATGCTGAGTGCGGGCTGTGCGCGGCATGCATGGCGAAGCACACGTGCGGGATCGCCAATGACACTGAGTTCATTTGTGTGCAGCCTGACATCAGCTCTGAACTGTTCGAGGGTTTAGAGTGTTCGCTACCGAGTCCTCCTTCCTCTCCACCGCGTGTGGTTGCAGAGCTCAGCCAGTGGAACTCAGCGGGAGTTGCCAGAACCGGCCATTCCCCGCAGAAGGTAAAGTTTGATGCACCGCGTCCCGTTTCGCCCTTAAGCATTACGCGTGCAGCAAATAAGGCAAGCATCACTCCTCAAGTTATCTCCTCTTCGCGAGTGTCGTCGGGTGTTGACCAATACAACCATGAACCGTGCATGTCGTGCAGGGTCACTGACAGCCCCTGCTGGCGGCCCTCGTGGTCGCTAAATGCTGGGCAGCTGTGCAATACGTGCGGGCTGCGCTACCGCAAAACGCGGATCCGCTGCTCGAACGCTAAATGCAATTATGTGCCGTCGAAGCAAGAATTAGCGGCTATTTCCAGGGGTCAATTGGCATGGCACCAAGTGAACTGCCCGAAGTGCCACAAGCGTGTAATGCGGGGTCGCTAGCTGGCCTACGTATGTTGGAGAAACACTTCCAGTCCCTACAGTATCATTCCTAAACTTTCTTATATACTCAATTTGCGTAACTCCAACACCAGTATATCCTGTTCCTAGTCACCATCTTCGACACTAATTGGCTGCTTTGCTGAAGTACTGATAACCTTGTCGCATTTACTCCGACTCCAAATAGTATACTTACACCGCGTGGAATCATATGGCTATTATTAGCTCTTGATACACGATACTACTAGCGACACGATATTAACAGCTACATTATATTGCTAGAAACACGATATGGGGTAAGGCTTGATATGGTTCCCTGAACTGCTGTATGATAAGGCTATGTGAGCCTACTAGTACAGCTGTGGAAATATGGTACGCGCTAATGAGCATATGTGAGTATATTCTTCTTTTATTTTGCTATGTTTTTGACTGCGTACGTCCCCTCATAATTAAATTAAAACAATGTTAGCTACGCCGCCTCAACACAGCGACTTGGATCGGGCAGGGCAGGGCATGTGCAAAACTCTGATGTCAATTGCGAAGCGACAGTTTTCATTAAAAACACCCAAAGGAACGAAGGACTGGGACGGCCACGACATGGTCGTGCGCCAAAAGGTGTTCGACACCATCACCAGCGTGTTCAGGCGCCACGGTGCCGTCACTATTGACACCCCCGTGTTCGAATTGCGGGATATTTTGGCCGGTAAGTATGGCGAGGATAGCAAACTAATTTACAATTTAGAGGACCAAGGTGGTGAACTAACGTCGCTACGCTACGATTTAACTGTCCCCTTCGCGCGGTATGTGGCAGCGAACAACGTGCAGCAAATCAAACGGTACCATATCGCTAAGGTTTACCGCCGGGACCAGCCAGCAATGACGAAGGGACGAATGCGCGAGTTTTACCAGTGTGATTTTGATGTCGCCGGTACTTATGAAGCCATGGTTCCCGATGCCGAGTGTTTAGCCATTGCTGTGGAAACTCTGCGTGCATTGGGCCTCAACAATTTCAAAATCAAATTGAACCACCGGAAACTACTTGATGGGATTTTCACGCACTGCGGGGTGCCCGATGATAAAGTTCGCACGATCAGTTCGGCAGTTGACAAACTGGACAAGTTGCCCTGGGACCAAGTGCGCGTGGAAATGACCGAAGAGAAGGGATTGGATGGGTCTGTTGCGGATAAAATCGGCGAGTATGTGCGCCAAAGCGGCACACTTCAGGAAATGTGCGAGAAGTTAGCTAGCGATGCATTAGTTTCTAACGAAGGTGCCGCAGCAGGTCTTAAGGATATGCAGCGACTCAGCACCTTTTTGAACGCGTTTGGTATTGCCGACAGTGTTGTATTCGATCTAAGTTTGGCCCGCGGGCTCGACTACTACACGGGGCTTATCTACGAAGCTGTGACGCCGCAATCCCGGGGTGAGGATGGCGGTGTAGGCTCCATTGCTGCCGGTGGCCGCTACGATAATTTGGTGGGGATGTTCTCGGGGAAACGCACGGTGCCGTGTGTGGGCATTTCGTTTGGCGTCGAGCGCATTTTCAGTTTGTTGAAGCAGGCCGGCACTTATGCCCACCTCAAACCTTCGGCCACGCAGGTGTTTGTAATGGCCTTGGGCGGCGGTCCGCAATGGAACGGGTTCCTCGCAGAACGTATGCATGTCGCCCAGCAGTTGTGGGATGCCGGGATCGCTACTGAGTACTTGTATAAGGCGAAACCGAACTTGCAGAAGCAGTTTGAAGCGGCCGAGCGTAGTGGGTGCCTCGTGGGCGTCATTCTGGGCCAAGAGGAGTATGCTAAGGGGGTTGCCAAGGTCAAAACGTTGGGGCAGGGCGCGAACAGCGACCAGGGAACCGACGTCAAGCTGGAGGAACTGCCGGCATTCGTGAAACAGCGACTCGCTGATTTGGCTTTGGAGGATGCTACGCAGCGGCTCTCTTTGGAGTAGGTGTATATAAGATAGATTGTTCTGCCATGGGTTTATCAACAGTACTGGCGCACATTGCTGCATAATTTCTATGTACTAGTGTCAGGCCGTTTGCCATGGTCGTAACCAGGCAGTGTGTTATCTCAGCCATATGGCATTGAACTCAATGGTCACAAAACTCCAACAAGTATAGCCAATACTGGGTCAGCTTCCGCTCCACTCGCTGCATTGCTGCCTATAATGTACAGCTAGTCCGCCTCATGGATTGCATTAATGTAGTATATGGCATTAAACCAGCCATCACCTAGCAGTTTATGAACCAGCCCAGACCACACTACTGTATATATGTAAATAAATTGTACGAATATTGGCTCAACATTGTAAATCGTACTAGTTTATCGCCTCATATTCGTATAACATTGAAGCCAAGTCGAGCCCCCTTATACGAGCCCAGGCCGTACTGGGCCACACTACTGGTACTACTAAGTCTTTAGTGCCTATTTAAGTATTAATAGTGTATAAACTTGGCACCGCTTTACGGGTGAGGGCATGATCTACTACCGGACCGGGCGCGTCAATGTAAAAGGCCGGTGGTTCGGTCGCCGGCCATGCGACATAGTAAGTGAGCTGGGCCCCGGGGCCCGCATTCTAAGCGATCCCGACCGCGTGCTCGGCAATAACATGGCCATCGAGTACGCCGTCCACGTCCATGAGCCTCCCGTTACACAAGTCCGCGAAGAAAATATAATTGCTGAAACTAGTGACTATTTAGTTATAAACAAACCGAGCGGCGTGCCCGTGCACCCAACGGTGAACTATTTTCACCATTCTGTTACCGAGATGTTGAGGCCAAGGCATGGCAAGTTACTACCATGTTACCGGCTCGACCGCCTAACTTCCGGGGTTCTCGTGTTAGCCAAAACGCACAACTTTTGCTCTGAGTTTATAAAAATGCCTAAAACCAAGTTTTACTATGCGCGCGTGCGGTCCAGTGACGTTGCCGACAACTTGCGCGAGCAATTGCAAACGGGCACACCAATTGACTGGTTTGATGAGATTATAACGTACAATGCTAAATTGGGGTACTCGGCATTCACGAGTGTGCAGCCGAAACCGGCCCACACGCGGGTATGTGCCATTGGGCCCTCAATAAATGGTTTGACCGTGGTGTGTGTACAGCCATTGACGGGCCGCACACACCAGATCCGGAAACATTTAGCGATGCATGGCATGCCCATTCATAATGACGAAGTTTATAGTGATGGGAGTTTCCAACAACTATGTTTTGATCCCTCCGAACATAACTTCAGGCGGTTACTGGCGAATGCTGAGCTGCGACGTCAAGCGAAACTAACGGGCGAAAAATGTCCGGAATGCGGCACTGATTTGTATAATGACGAGGTTGGCGAGCTCGATTTGCACTGTGGGGTGTATTATTTTGGTGATCACCAGTTTGAGGCGCTGCCACCATGGGACCCCACGGGGACCCCAGAGGTGCTTAAATATAGTGTGCCGCGCGATGGCAATTGATCCCCCTCCGACACTACATCCAATAGTACCTCATATATATATATCTAATAGTGTATAAAACACGCATGCGATGAGATGATTAGGCTCGGATCTCACATTTTCAGTATACTCGATAGGAGCGTGCGATGAGAAAGTTAGGCTCGGATCTCACATCGTTTCAGGCCACTGTCTATAGCGAGCGATGGTGATTTACCTAATGCCCAACGTATTGCTCAATGGTGTACTGCTCAACATGCATGCCAGGTAAAACAGACGTGTAATTGGATGATATTAAGGCTCGTATCTCACATCATTTCAGCCCATACACTTAGATCCGGTACCTGATATTGCTCATGTGTTTATATACTGTGTACTTATACGTCAAGCTAGACATGCGATGCTCAAAAATCAGGCAATTTCTTAGATCTCACATATTATTTCAACAGCAGGTGGTTTTTGCTCCCAGTTAAGCGATTCAACGGTGGGCTCTTCCAATTCAATGATGTACGGTGGTGTGATATACCCCGCGTGCCGCCTAGGTTAAGGGCATGCTCATCAAGTTCCCGCCGACCTTTTCTGAGTATCAAGAGCGCACGCTTAAAACCCAGATCCAGGAGCTGTGTTTGGCCCATGGTATCGTGTTTTTGAACCCCAACGTCAGTGGTGAGGCGCACAGCGTCCCATTGACCATGCACCCTACACCGTTTTCACGCAACGGGTTCGAGACGGCATTGGCCGTGCAAACGCTGTTCCACGAGCTTTACCGCAGTGTTGTGCAACGGCCCGACCTGATCTTTGAAGTCTTAAAAGATGTTGATGACCCTTTCACGCAGAAGCTGCTGGAAATCTACCAAAACGCACCGCATTCGCAACCACTTACTGGTGGCCTGTTTCGCAGCGATTATATCGTTGACAAGGCGCGCACGAGCACCGAAGAAGGCCGGCAAATCAAGCAAGTGGAATTCAACACAATTAGCGTGAGTTTCGGTGGGCTTTCCACGAAAGTCACCGAGGTGCACAGGTTCTTGGCAGAGACGGCTAAAAGCGCTGTGCACGGCGAGGTGCCCATTTCAAAGTCGCTGGAGAAATTGGCAGCTGGTTTGGCGGTGATGCATCATGCTTACGATGCTGGGGGCCAAGAAACCATTGTTTTGGTGGTAACTCAGCCGGGGGAGGTAAACGTTGTGGACCAACGGTTATTGGAGTACGAACTGTTTAAAACCCATGGGGTTATGTGTGTCCGCGCGACACTGGATCAGGTAGCGCGCAAAACCTCGCTCACTGAGAACAATCGGTTGGTGTATGTACCGCTGGGGATTGAGGTGAGTGTGGTTTATTTTAGGGCCGGGTACTCGCCGAAGGATTACCCTACGGAATCAGAATGGATTGCTAGGGAGCGGCTGGAAAGCAGCCATGCTATTCAGTGCCCATCAATACTCACGCAATTGGCCGGTACCAAGAAAGTCCAGCAGGAGCTTACCCAGTTGGAGTTTATTGAACAATTACAGCCTCGCTTGAACCCCGAAGAGCTGCAGCAAATCACAAAAACTTTTGTGAAAATGTACCCGCTCGACACTTCGGAACTCGGTTTGGAAGCACGTAAATTGGCGTTTGCTGAACCCGAACGGTTCGTTTTGAAACCGCAAAGAGAAGGCGGGTCCAACAATGTGTACAAGGACGACATCCCGCCGTTTTTGGAAAAAATCGGTGAGGCTCAATGGGGCAGGTACGTGTTAATGGAGCTGATTGACCCGCCGAAAATCTCGAACAAGATTTTAAGGGGAGACTCAATCGTTTCCGGACGGATTGTGAACGAATTGGGGGTGTTTGGTACGGTTTTGTGGAACACTCAGCACGGATTGTCTTTGCACAACGAACAGGCAGGGTTTTTATTGCGCACGAAACTGCAAAGTTCGAACGAGGGCGGCATCGCTGCGGGCTACGGCTGTCTCGATGCCGTTTTATTGCCGTCGCATGCGCGTTAGCATCCATTTATTTTATAAATTAAGTTTGCACAATAACTATAAGCAATGATAAGCTTAGAGCGTTTCGCGCTTATAGATAAAATTATACTTAATGCATGGTTTAATGCAAAAAGCTGAGTACAGTTTCGCAATTACTAGCAAAAAGGATAAAGCTTAATGTCCGTACTCGGTTTAACACATGTATCACCACGGTTAGTACAGCTGAATTCAGTTTCGAAACCGCTAGGATTATAACTCAATGCAAGACGCATTCGACAGTAGCTAGTGTCCGGGATAGTGGGCCAGTGGGAGCCTGTGCGTCATCCGAACTCGTGGGTGTTGTAAGCCCCGATGAGTGCGACGGCATGCGTTATTGCTATACAGATGTAATTGCGCAACAAAAATCGGCAGATCGGTTTTCAAAAAGTGAATGAAATGCCTTGTACTCTGTGGGGCGGTGGAATAACGTTTCTTACCCTTACATTGGTGCTTATCATATATTGTTTACCCTAAACCGTGAGGTACCCCACGTGGGGTATCACTTTACCGAGTTTGCTTCCACGTTCAGCAGTTATCGTGGGGAACCACCATCCCGAGTTTGTTACCATGTTCAGAAGTCATACTGTTGACCGATTATCGAGGTAAGAGTCATTCGGCTATATTCTACAACTTGATCACGTGACACATATAAGGGGACGTTTTGTTGTGGAGCTATTTATAACCCACAACAATTAAGGGTTTCGCCCCTCTATTGTGTAAATAAACAAATGAATAACGTGCTGAATTCCCCCATGAAAGCGACCATGGTGGCACAGCGAAAGTATACATTTCAAAAGCATGCGAGGAAAAACATCAAGTGGACCCACAAAAAAGTCCGGCAAATTGATCTTATTCGGGCTTTCTTCTCTTTCACGCCCCAGCCCCAGGAGACGAACACGGTGACGTGCGTTGAATGCGACCTCATGCTCGGTGAGTGGGACAATTTCGAAGGAAACCCCATTATGCGCCATGCAGATGCAAATGAGTGGTGCTTTGTGAGCGATTTGGGCAAATTGTGCCGACAAATGCAGGACCAAAGCCACCCTCCGACAAGGTCCGAGATACAAGACCTGTGTATCCGGTCGTTTAAGTCTTCCTTCGAAGACAAATCAAAGCATTACAAGCTGGCGAACGAAGGTTTTTACCGCATGCCTGAATCAGACAGCAAGATTGACACGCTCGCGTGTGTGTGCTGCCTCTGCTTCCCGCAGCCGTCGAGAAATCCCAAACACCAACCGTCGTGCCCAATTAAAGAGTTGGTTGACAATATACCCTGCACGAGTATCATATTGGCGCCATCTGTCAGCGTGCAGCTGCCCACATCGCCCGTACGCGCGCCTGCCTCGATTGTGCATAACACGGGCACAGTTGCAAACACAATTGCGCCGTTGGGTGTTTATAATATATCAGTTGCGGATTCTGCCAATAATGTGGCCCTAAACGAGACTGTTTCAAAGGCTGTTTCACTCGACAACACTCACCCGACGGAGGAGATTCACTCAATTGACGAGACTCGTTCAATTGACGAGACTCCGCCGGTCGAGGAAGATACTAAGCTGGTTCCCCAAAGCACTAACGCGATTGAACGCCCTGTTTTACCGTTTGTTCGCCCAGCGTCGGCACCATGCTTGTCGTACGCCTCGAAAACTGCTGAGCCCCTGGAAAAGAGCAGTTTACGCCCGATGTCGGCGCAAATGGCACCCAACACTACTTCGCTTGCGGCATATTCGGCACCCGTGAACGAAATGCCTCTTTCCCCGGTGACCGAAGTATTCATTAGCAAACTAGTGAGGCTTGCTGAGGCGCCCAAGTGTAATTCCCCCCAAAAAGCTCCCGTTGATTCGGATTCCAATCATACAATTGACCCCTGGTGGGATGTCAACGAGGAAAAAACTTATGGCAAGTCATGGCTTGAGAATATGCAACGTAAATGCATGGCAATCGCGGATATCCCCAAAGAGATTTGCATGAGGGAGCTGCAACCTTTGCTGTTAAGCTACGCGAATGCCGAGGATCGGTTGCAAATAATCGATGAAATCGAGCGCGTCGTTCTTTTCACTCTTGAGGTGGCGCACGCGCAACGCATGAGTCTGCTCCATAGCGAAATCGATCGTATCTCGCGGCGGTTCTTGACCAAGATTGCTGAGGAATACAACACCTCTGCGTAGAGTATTTAGAGTTTATCGAATTCTTTGGAGATAACAGTTCTGAAGGCAGCTGTCGACTTATGGTACATGAGGATTATTATGATATAAATAACTATAGAGTGTGATCAAACGAAGTCCATTTCCTGAAGGACGTCACACCCAATGGCTCCCTCCACCGAATCATCCTCAATTGCGTCGCAGGCCGCCTCGGCAACCGCATCCACGGACACGCGGTGCGACGACTGCATTGCCGTCAATGCCCAGCTCATGAGGTGCCGCGGAGTTACATGAGAGCAGGTTGCCGGAGATTCCGGTGAAATGAACCCTGGTTGCAACAAAATTGCGCGTAAATACGGCCGAGACAGCAGCAATTGCTCTGCCTTACGTTTGGACTGCACGTACTGAGGGTCCGCCAGCGGCCACTGTGCCGCGCTAATGTACACAAAGGGCATACGTTTCTTTTGAATTATAGGTTTTTCGTTATCTGCCGGGTTCAGCGCGTCTGCAGCGGCAGCAACCGGGAAGAAATTGATCTCGTCGAAACTGCGGCGTTTTTGCAACGGATTCGGCGGGCTGAGACCCAACCGGATGGCCACAAGTTGTGCAACGGATTTTACGGAAACTTTTGTGGAAACCAGCCGTTTATACCGCTCATCCACCATGAAACTACCGGCGGTGTGCACGACGGCATCAGCCTCGCGCAATGCGCTGAGAGGCGTTGTACGCTTGATATTTGCCACGGTCCAGCCGCGCCGCATCGCTTCGGCCGCAATTCGCGAACCAACAAAGCCGTTTGCGCCCACAATTGCTAGTTTCATTGTCCAACTAGTTTGTTGATTAATCGTTACGAAGGCGTGGGGTTAAGGGCAGGATGGCAGACACGTGAGCCCTTGGGGCTCAATGGGCTCATGGTAATGGGTTTAGGGTGATGTGATAGGGTGACTAAGGTGAAGGGACTTCAGTGAGTCTATAGGGCTTCTTGCCAGTTAGGGCTGGTGACATAATCCATGTCTTGCCCCCCCCCCAATGACCGACTCACGCTGCGTGCGGGTTGCAGCCCCCGAAACTGCCAAAACTGAACCACTGCCATAATCTCCAGCCGCAGTTTAGAGATTTTGATCACCATGTCAGTTTCGAAGGTGTACGAAGCCCAGCCCGCACGGGTTCCTAAGAAGAATAACAAGGTTGCCAAGCCTCTGAAGGTGCGCAAGTCGCTCCAGCCTGGTGCCGTGCTCATTCTCTTGGCCGGACGCTTCCGTGGCAAGCGCGTCGTGCTGCTTAAGGTGCTCGAGGACAACACCCTGCTGGTTACGGGCCCTTTCAAGATCAACGGCGTGCCCCTCCGTCGTGTCAATGCCGCCTACGTCATCGGCACCTCCACGAAGGTCGACATCTCGGGCGCTGATGTGTCCAAGTTCGATGTGGCCTACTTTGCGCGTGACCGTGCCACTGAGCACAAGCCGACTGCCGAGGAGCTTTTCGGTGACGAGGCTGCCCCGGCTGCCAAGATCAGCGAGCACCGCATTGCTGACCAGAAGGCCGTGGATGCATCGCTCATTGCCGCTATTAAGAAGACGCCGTTGCTGTCGCAGTACCTGGCAACGCCGTTTTCGCTGCAGAAGGGGGACAAGCCCCACCAGCTTAAGTTCTAAGCTGTTAGTTTTTATTCATAAAAGCATCAATAATTTATCACCGGCTAGCCGGTTAAACGTATGACACGTGGTATATAGGCTTTATCTGATAGTGCCGTATATCGTTGCCTGATTTATTAGTTTAAGTTGCATTGTAGACGTGGGCAGCTGTCAGTACATCGCTGTATATATCAACAGTATATATTTCATGAGTTCGTGGGAACTGCTGATATTCTAGCTGAGTGAAAAGATGTCACGTGATATGTATATATGTAGGCTTTATCTGTATACCACGATAGTGCCGTATATCGTTGCCTGGTTTATTTATTGGTTTGGAAACGATGAAACGCTTTGTAAACGTGGGCGGCTGTAAGTACATCGCTGTTTATCAACGGTATATTTCACGAGTTCGTGGGAACTGCGGGGATCCACAAAGCGTGCCCACATGGGTGACTAGCAGCCACTGCAAATTTCGGCTGCATATATCGATTGGATCTATACCGTTTATCGGTTGTATATATTGCTTGTATATTGGTACTTGTAGATATATAGCTCCGAGCCGTGTTGACTGGAAGATGGGTAAGGCCCCGCGAGGCACGCTGCGTGGCTGTGTTGCAATGCTCGCTGTAACCAAATAAAGTGCCCCTGCCCTACAAACTTCTTTACTACAAACCACCGAATATGAGCGACAGCGAAGAAGAATTGTTCCCCCTTTTGCCCCTGGGGACGAAGACGTTGCGTTTGCAGCCGAAAGATATCGTTCCGGCCATCGAGAACTCGCCCGACGTCGTGCACTACACCATGGCCGCTATCGACCCCCACGCCGCCGTTGACGACAAGAAAGTTGCTTCTACGTTGCGGATTATTCGCCTTCCCAACAGCGAAGACGAAGATGACGAGCTTGACGAGGACGATGAGGATACGGAGCCCGTTACTTTGTTGACCCTTAGCCCACCGTACGAGTACCAGCAACCGATCGACCTTTATGTCTCTCCGGATGACGGTCTGTGCTTCCAAGTTGTGGGATCGTACCCAATTCACCTTACGGGCAACGTTGTTGCCCACCCTATCACTCAGGAGTTGCTTAGTTTACAGGATGAGAGTGATGGCGAGAGTGAGAGTGAAGGCGAGAGTGAGAGTGAGGACATCCCGGATGCTGTGGACGCAGCTGCTGTGGATTCTAGTGAGGAAAGTCAGGAGAGCGAAGGTGATCAGGATGAAGATGAAGATGAAGATGAAGATGAAGACGAAGATGAAGATGAAGATGAAGATGAAGATGAAGATGATAAGTCCAAGAAACGGGTCGCTCCTGAGCCGCAAACCGATAAAAAGAAGGTCAAATTCAGCTCTTCGCTTGAGCAAGGCCCCACCCAGCCCGTTTCGAAGTACCCCACGAAGAAACTGGAAGGTGGTGTTGTTATTGAGGACCGTAAAGTCGGTGATGGCCCCTCTGCCAAGCGTGGCAGCCGCGTGAGCATGCGCTACGTCGGCAAGCTGGTCAATGGCAAAGTGTTTGACAAAAACACGAGCGGCAAGCCCTTCACATTCAATTTGGGCCGCGGCGAGGTGATTCGTGGCTGGGATATCGGCATTGCCGGAATGAAGGCTGGTGGAGAGCGCCGGATCATCATTCCTGCTCCTATGGCCTACGGCAAGCAGGCCCAGCCTGGTATTCCCCGAAACAGCGAGTTGCGGTTCGACGTGAAGTGTCTCAGCGTTAAGTAGATATATGTATTTACCTATAATTAACGTTTAAGGCGGAAGGCTCCCTTCAATCGGCCCTTCATGTCCTTCTTGTCCTTCGTGGGCGGAGGAGGTGTGCCGAGGTACTGAACACCGGTGGTCGTGGTAGGTCCGTACGAATTGTACGGGTTTGCAGTGGGGTTGTACGGGTTCGTGGTGGGGTTGTACGCCGTGCCAGGCATGGTTCCAGGAGTAACAGTTTGTAAAGTAGCACCCGGAGCGACGGGTTTCATCACCGCGCTTGAGGCACTGATCGGGGGAACTGGTTGGCTAGTCGTTGTACGCGGTGCATACACATGGCCTGGTTGTTGCAACTGAGGCTGGGAAGCAAGCTGGGGCTGAGCCTGAAAAGCGAGTTGGGGCTGAGCCTGAGCCGCGCCGCCATACGACTGGAACTGCACTGGAGACCGCGTAGGCGACCGTTGCGGAGGTGACCCAACTGACGAACGCGGCGGCGGTGGCGACCGTTGCAAGGACCTTGGCGGCGATTGTGATGCGCGCCACGCCTCTTTTGGTTCGCCCGACAGTTGCTTTTTGTGCCCCGAAGCCGGCATTTGCCCCGAAGCCGGCATTTGCCCCGAAGCCGGCATTTGTCCCGAAACCGGCATGAGATCAGGCACTCCTAAACTTTCCGGCACCTTCAATTCAGGCTCATCTTCGGGCAGCTTCAAATCCGCGCGAGACTGGTTGATTTTGCCCAAAAATTCCAAATATTTACCCGGTGTCAGCACATCGTGGCTACCCACAATCACCGAAACCCCGGTGTTTTCCGAAACGCGGTAGGCCACTGCGGCCTCCGTGGCAGTTAGCCCACCCACAACAAACACAATGATGGTTCGTCGTGGCGCCTCCGTGCCGGGCCCATCGCCAACGCCGTCGGCCACATTCTGCGCCCACGTAGCGCGCTGCCGCGGGTTTCTTAAACTCGTGGCTGCGCTCAGCGCCTCCTGCGTCGCGTCCGGCGCGTCGCCGAGAAACGGGTAGTCCTGCTCGCTCAATTCGCCCGCCACGAGCTGTTCAACTACGGTTTGCAAACCCGGTTTCACCCGCTGGTACAGCAGTTGCTGGTGCGCGTTTTCCTGGGTCAAATTCGCCGGTAATTGCTCGCGGCTCGCGGCAGGGTCGAAAGTTGTGGGCGAGCCCAGATAGTTTAGCGCCCGCACGATATCCAAATCATTGTTGCGAAGATGGGCATGCTTCTGCAGCCGTTCATAATCCTTGGCCCGGATCCCGCCGCGCTGCAGCACATATAAAGCCAACGCCCTTATTTTCGTTGCAGTGTCGGCTGAAGGGTGGGCAAGCACGGCCACTAAACAGTCTGCGAGGCGTGCAGGGGTGACTTGGTGGCCGTCGGCATCGGTGCCCAGCGTCGCCATCTCATCATAATCGGCCAATGCTTTCAAATTTCCTTTCTCCACGGCCGCCATGCAGTCGTGGGCCAAGTCTAGATTGATGCCTAAACTCTCGCGCTCTTTCATGAACTCAGGCAGGGCAGCCAGCATGTTACGCACATCGCCAACACTCACGTCGGCCGACGTATCGGCCAAATGCGGGTTGGCTGCGCGTAGTTCGCGGATCCGCGAGTTTAGCTGTTCAGTTACAAGGACTACATGCTTGTGCCTTAACTCCGTCCAGATCCCGTCGCGTTCCGATGGATACCCACCACTAAATTTGGTGGTGCCCAACCCAATTGCCAATTCTTTACCCCTAACAGCTTCCTCAGCTTCCTCCTGGGGTGGAGGTGGCAAACCATGGCCGTTTGTGATGTCCATCGACAGTGCTTGGAACCCAAACTCGTGGCGTAGAGGCGCAGTCAAATCCACGGTGCGGTCAAGCACGATCAACGTGGCGCGCAATTGCTCTCTTTGTGGCGTCATATACTTCGCCCTTCGGTCCCCAATATGTTTAAGCGCCGCGCGGGCCACCAACGTCGGCCACGCATTCGCCCTGACGGCACCCCAGCGCGCGGTGTACCGGACGTATGGCGCGAGGCCAAGCACTTCACACACATGCGCGATTTCTTTACCGGTCAAATCCACAAATTCCATGGCGTCGGCATGGCAGGCTTGGTTATAAAGCACGAGGTTCGCGTACGGCAGCTGCAGCGAGTAAAGGCGGTGCTCGAGCGCGGCGAAAGCAAAAGGTGCGGCATCGATTTGCCGTAAAATTTTACCGCGTTTCGTTGCTGTGTTCATACTCGGAGCATTCGTAAACCGCTGGAGCTGGGCGGGGCTGCTTCGCCAGCGTGGAAGCAGAAACACGTGTGCGGCCGCGTACCGCATAGGTTTCCGGGCAAAATCGGTGGTGATGCATCCTAAATTGTACGCGCTCTGCTCCACGAAATACACGGCCTCCAAATACGGCTCCTGGGGACGCACCTCGTCGAGAAGGAGGATGTTGGCTACTTGGCGGTTGAGCAGCTCGCCACGCTCCACAACTAAATCAAGCAGACGTTTGGCTCTTTGATCGACCACCAGCACCTTGTAGCGCGCGTCGGGCTTCACGCTGTCGAGTATTTCGAACACTTTCCGCCGAACGCTCGTTACCAGGTCCATGGTGCAGACCCGTCACGTGGCAGGCCGGAACGCTAATGAACGGGCTGCAGGCACGGGTTGTGGTAAGGTGTTGCCAGCGTGCATATCTCTCTATATACTATGTAGCTCATGTATAGCCAATTGGGCCAGTTGTTAATATTATTGATATATCAACGATATCTTAACGAGTTTGTGGCTGCCGATACAGAGGCTGCGGCCACTGCCACTCAGCGGCCATGTTATAAAGAGATGTACGTAAGAATGGAATGGATATGACGAAGGGCGGTGGGGGTCCGTAGAAGACTTCTAAACGCTTTATTTAGCAAATTAACAACGCTTGGAACGAAGGCGGTGCAACAAGACGCTCATTGCTATCTAGTTAGCCAGTTTTTAGAAGTAACTGATGCTCATCATCAACTGGGGAAGACAAACCAGATCACCGCTCATAGATAAACGACCCCACAATGTCGACCGTACCACATACGCATGGGGCGTATCACAAGTTTGGCGATTTGCGGAAACCAGCGCGTTCATGTCAAGACTTAGCGGTGGAGGATTGTGGTCGCGGCTTGCGTAGAGCAGGGAACGTGGATCTATTGTTGCCCCCAACCGGCCAGCACAATGCCGGGTTTTGGACCTTCTTGTCGAGCTTGAGCTCGTGGGCGTGGCATAGTACTTGCTTGCTTGACCGTTCTCGTACGTGTAAGTAAACACTATTGAGTCGTCAATGACTTTGGCACCGTGGCATTAATAAATTTTATTTACGATGTGTCCACGGTTTTATTTACAATGGTTGACATCCCTGAGGATCCTGCCTTCAAGTACCACGAGGTGTCGCACTAGGCCCAGATAGAACGGTGCTGCATAGTGTTCCGAATATGTAATGAATATGACTTGAGCAACTGTCTAGCATTGGTACAGTTAATGTCTCGAATATACACTGATAGAATGTGATAATAAAATGGTACAGGTTTATGCTCCCAAATATGATAGAATGAATATGGTATAATGAATATGTTAATGTCTAGATTGGTAGACATTGGCAGTGCGTGTAAACACAATTGGCAGTGACTTTGGCACGGTCGCTACTGGCCGTGGTGTAACCTGAGAGTTGGGGACGAATGGTAAACGGTGTCACCTTCATTGGCGAGTACGTCATTTCTATCTCTTTGCCGTCATAGGCAAATGTCGCTAAACGGTTGTTTGGCGTTTTTGGCGTTTTAAAAAACCAATGCAGGAGTAATTTAATCACTTAGTTTCACCCTTTTTGAACTCCATGCACAGCACACCGTCATAGCGCACGGGCTTGCGGCACACACTACATACGCCTTTCAGCTTATTAGACGCTCGGTGCGAGCACAATGCCGTGAAAATACACTCGTGGCAATACGCGTGCCCGCATGGAGCCACGGCAACAATCTCCGGGGTTTCTAAACATATCGGGCACTTCAAAGCCCGCAAACTGCCGGCTGGAAGTTTGGAAGTGTCAGTAGGTTTCTGGGTAACTTCTACGATTTCAATGTCGCTGGAATCGCTGCTGTGTGGGGACGCCAATGCGGCTTCTAATTCAGCACTGAGCCCAGCGATGTCCATACCCCTTGCCCTTTGTGCGTGGCGGCTATAATCCACCAAATACCTTGTATGCTGTAGTCCAATAAATACCGTCTCACACGAGAATTAGTGTGATGGCTGCCTAGCAGTTACTGTAGCACGTACACATTAATATAAAGAAACTTGCGTACTATAAACGACTTCTGAATTGGATCCCTTTGCGAACTTATATATACAATTATTTCTGAGCGCGGCGCTGCCGGCGCACAAAACCGTCAAGGTCTCCCGCATCATATTTCTTAGTACCCCGCACAAAGTAGTACTTCTCCTTCGGCCAGCGCATGGCAGGTACCTTCAACAACTCGATGCGCTCAATGTCCGGATTATAAACGTGGAACCGGTTTTCCACGCCGGTCCCGCCAATTTTCGTGCGCAAAAGCATCGTCGTGCCTAACCCGTTGCGGTTCAGTGCTAAAAGCATGCCCACAAACGAGCTTTTATCGGTTTTAATTACCCGCACAACGTCTCCTGCCCGCGGACATGCCGCGTTTTTGCGATCAAACAGGGCGCGCTTGCTGCCGGTAGGGTCATACCTTTCAAACAATTTTGATTCCTGCACGCTTAATGCTGAAGCCCCTTTAGGAATGAGCCGCGGCGTTTGGTCGTAAACCGGCACGACGTTGCGGATGCGCGTAGGTACTTGATAGTTACGTACTGCATTAGCCGCTGTTTTTACTGGAAGCCGCACGCCCAGTAAACACCGGTTCATTTATAGGTCGTGGTGGGTCGTAGCCTCCTCCTCCTCCTCGCCCAAGTGAAATTTTCACGTAAGCCATTACCCTCCACCCACCCACCACCACCACCACCAGCTAGCTGTTAAACTCGGCCATCAAATGTCGTCAAAGGGCGATATCAACACCCAGCTAACGGTGTATATCCAACAGTTGAAAAGCCGGCAGGTGACCGGTCCTAAAGACGTCGCGCTGGCCACGGCGAACATGCTGAAACGGTTCATTAAAGCCCGAAGGTGGACGTCCATCGAGCAAATGATCATTTTAGTGCGTGAAGTCGGCGCGAAACTGGCCGACGCGCAGCCGTTTGAGTTCACCTGCGGCAACGTCGTTCGCCGCGTCTTGAAATCGATCCGCACTATTGATGAAACGCTGGAAATCGACACTGACGAGCAGCTGGCGAGGCCGCGGCTTTCTCGGCAAGTCAGCCTTGCTGGCGAGGCCACCGAGGAGGAATTGCAGAAATTTGCGTCAATGTTTGGTTTGCTTTCCATAGACAGCCCAGATTCTTCCACAAATGCACCTTCCCGCGATTCCACAAATGGTTTGACCCGCAGCGGTGCACAGTTCGCCTCTTCGGAAATTCGCAACGAAGCCAGGGACCGCCGCGATGCCGTGGTCAACGAGATCGATGCTTTGATTGACGAGATCACGAACGATGATCCACTTTTTAAGGCGGGGCTGGACATGATCAACCCGCACGACCTCGTGCTCGTTCCGTGTCCTGCGAGCCGCACCGTTTTGGATTTCCTGATGCGCGTCGCGCAAAAGAAACGGGATATTTCCGTGCTGATCACCGAGAGTTACCCCAACGGCGTGGGGGATGCCAAACAAGCGGTGAGCCGGTTGGTGGCGGCAGGAGTGCCCGCAACGCTCATTCCCGACGCCATGGTGTATGCGGTGATGGCCAAGGTTTCCAAGGTGGTGGTAAGCGCGCGGGCGGTGCTGACGAACGGCGGGTGCATTGCATCGAGTGGGGTTACCATGGCGTGCCATGCCGCTCAACAGTTCCGAAAGCCCGTACTGATGATGGCCGGCACTTATAAACTAACACCACGGTACCCTTTTGATGTAGAGCAGCTCATTGAGGTGGGGAATAGCGGTAAAGTTATTGATTTCCGCGATACTGAGTTGATGGACAAGCTAGAGGTATTGAATCCGTTGTTCGACTATATACCCCCGGAACTGGTGGACATTGTTATTACCACGGATGGCAGCGTGTCGCCGAACTTTGTGTACCGGCTAGCTCTTGATAACTACAGCGTGCTCGACCAGACGCTGGCCTAATTATTTATACTCTTAATCACATTCTGTACAACCGTCAATGTCTATATAAGTTTGCCGGGGTCATAGTGACCTTAGACGTCCAAGGGCTGATGGTATATGAATATAGTTCCCAAACGGTAACTGAGCCCTAACCTTGGGTGGGATCCGGGATGTGGAAACTGTTCAGTCCCCGGTTTAGTGCTGGTGCAGAGCTCGCACTGAAAAATCGCAACTGGACTGCACCAAGGGTGCTCGAGCTTGTAAAAAACTTGAAAAAGCATGGTCCATTAACCGATCTCCCTCAGCCCGGTGCCCGGTTTGTAGCCCAGCTCATAAGCACTATTAAAGACCCATTAATTCGTCATTTAATATTTTTAGAGATTGGAAAGCTGTTTCCCGCCGAGCAAATCGATTCGCTGCTGGCCACGAACGATGTGGAGCTCGCGGCCGCTCATATTCCTGCAAATACGGACCGCGAGCTGCTGCTAATTTTGCACCGCCACGCTGCTCAAACTGAGGGTGACCGCACATTTAATTTAGATAAGCTGTCGGCAGCACAATGGGCTGTGGCCATTGAGCATGCTGTGTTTAGTGAGAAGTATGCACTGGCTCAGCATTTGTGGCACCATAAAACCCATTTGCACACAGTGCCCATTAGCGAGCCCGTATACATAGCATTGGTGGAGCTTGCTGGCCGCCACCGTGACCGTAAAATGCTGCACAGTTTAGCCCACACGGGCTGTGATGCCCCGCTTTCCAGTGCCACGGTTGTTGCGTGCCTGAACTGCTTGCCATGGCCCAAGCTCGTGGCAGCGTTGAACGCGAACCCGTGGCTCGTGCAATTGGTGACCGTGCAGGATGCGCGGTTTGCCAGCGACGAATTGGCCCAGAATCTGCTAGACGTGCTCAGCAATTCAGCAACAATGACGACTTTGATGGGCAACCTCTTACTGCTGGGCGTTTACCGCCAGCAAACATCACAAACCGTGCTGCACTGCTACCGTTTGTTACGAACACGCTACCAATTTGTACCTAATGTTGACACGGCCCAGATTCTTATCAATGCCGCCTACCGGTTGGGCAACTCGAAACTGCTGAGCAACGCTATTTGGCACGAGTTGCAAAAGGAGGCTGGGAATAACCGCAAGTTTTATGAGACTTGGCTAGCGTGCCAGTTTGTAGGCTCAGCATACTCCTCAGCTCTGTTTGTGCTGGCCGAAATGGCACGCCGTGGGGTGCCCCTCCGACAGCACCTCCAGCGGCAGCTTTTCAGCAAATTTGATAAGATTGGTAACACGCAGCCGCTGCTAACGATTACGCAGCCCAATTTTGCGATGCAGTATCAGCAATTCGATATTGACAGGGCTGCAGAAGAGTCGCCGAACGTGCAGCAGGCCCGGGACAACGCGAGCTGCTTCGTACAGGGATTCCGGCCAGAATTAGACCCATATGAGGCTTTACAAAAGATGCTGGAGTTTGATGCGCGTCGTGGCACCACCAACTGACAGTACGGCACACCACTCGAAGCGGGAAAGAAGAACATCCTGGTTCATCACCTTGTGGCATTTACATTGCACATACCGAGAACCAATTAATGAATATATAAGTTTACAGTCATATTAAAAGGGTCAGCATTATGCACTTAATAGAAAGCATGCTCATATATGTATATCTACGTTACCCCCGCAATGCCCGAAGCCGCTCTTCCAGTTTATCCTCGACCTGCTCTTGCTGCACGGGCAGTTCAGTAGCCGGTACATCGCCTAATCTATGCCGCATTTCAATACCCGCCTCGTCCGCGACCTGCTGCATGAGCAAATCGACTTCTTCCTGGGGCGTGTCCACAGCGGACGCTGCACCCGTGGCTGACTCGTAGTAGGCAGCCGATGCATCCAAATCCTCGAATTGTTGCTCAAACCGGTCCATTGTCAGCGAAATTGTTTCGGTATCCATGGTTTGCATGGCGCGGTCCATGCCTTTAACAACAACGTTCATGTTCCCGGTTAATTGCCGCATTGTCACGGCAGTTTGCACGCGGCTGGCAACTGCCTCGACGCGCGATGCGAGTTTTAACAGGTTCATTTGCTCAGTATGTTTACGCGTGGCGCTCTGCGCGTGCAGCCTCGCGATCTCCTCGTTGCCGGCGAGCATTGCCTTCTTGACTTTCTTTTTCTCGGCATCGACCTCTTTACCGGCTTTCGCACTTTGTCGGCGTAGCGTTTTTGCTGTAAATTTCAGCCGGAACAACGAGTCCTCGAGCTGGGGAGGCATGGGCTTGTTGGATGGGGGGGCGGAACTATTGTCCTCCTCCCAGCCGTAGCGTGTGTCCTCTCGTCCCTCCCTAGCCCCGCTCGACATCACATGCACAGTGGGCACATTAGTATCACCAGTGGTCTATTGATATGTAGCCAAAAACTTATACCACGTCGTAATTGAGCTTTCAGACTTCTATACATACCAACCTATTGGAACTGCCCATTGGAAACGGCGATTCAACAGCCTCACAGTATGGGCCCGTTTGGGACGCCTTAGAATCACGCTCAATTGCTGGCACACGCTACTCGCTATGTAATTGCGTTGTGCACTCACAGTGCATGTACTTATAAGCGGCATTAACTCGTGCCTATTAGCTCAATTGTGTTTGCATAACGTAACCAGCACTACCACATGCCTAATAAGAGATCTCTGAGCATCGATCCAGTATATATGCACGGCTTCTTGCCCTTGCTTGGCTAACATGTCGCGCACGAAGGATTTAGTGACCTCTCTGATGCTAAGCTTTAACCAATTTAGTTGGCTGGGGTTCATTAATTATTAGCGTCACGTCGGCCCGCCGGCGGTTCAAACTGCGCCTACGCTCGCGCGACTTTTCATTAGAGGATAATGCATTGCTCGGCTACGGGTTCAATTGCCGGGGCAGCTACTTCACCAGGTCGTGCCGGATGGTGCCCATTGACCACTCGCGGGGGGTCAAGTTAAGGCTGAAGCTGCGCTTCTCGCTGCATTGGGTTTGCTTCGCTTGAAATTTCCGGGTGTTGGCCTGGTCAATGCCGTTTGTTGCTTCGCGACGGCGGATTCCCGTTGTGAATTAGAGTGGGGGAAAGGGCAACGCGTTGTGGTAAAAGGACGCGCTCGAGCAGTGAGTTTGTTGTTGGTCTGCGCTTGCGACCCTTTGGTACGTTTTTTTAGGTCCAATGGTGGTTTACTCCAAGTGCGATGTGGGACCACCGAATATATGTGCGGGCAGGGTATAATTACATCGCATGTGGGGCCCGTGGTCGCACGTGACCAACGTTCTGTCCTGTATTACCCCTACCCGTGAAGTATCACATAGCTGTTTAACTCACTTCGGGTGAGCATCGTAATGTATAGTGAATAGCTACCTAGTACGGGAAGGAATGCTATAGCGAGTGAGCCACGTATCCACTGGGATCCGATTCAGAGTTTAAACTCTCTCTGGACTCTATAATCCACTCGGCCCCACCACCTCATAGCATACATTGCACCGCCTGGGGAATTGTATAGCCAGCCTAGATGTTACACCATGTGTGTGGACGGTGCTGGGTGTGCCTGGACGGTGCTGGGTGTGCGTGCGGTAGGGTGTTGGGCAAGGGCCGCAAACGCGTCAACAAACACATGCCTTCCGCCGACGTCGCTCCTTCACGCGACTATCTCGAGCGTATGGCGTGCGAAATCGACCCCACCAAGTTCAATCATTGTGTTGATGTGTGTCTTGGTGTGCTTGACCCGCCACCGGGCATGGAGTCACCCGCCAGCGACCTCTGCTTCACCGCTGCAAAAACGCTAGCGGCGAACGTGGCAGTTGCGCCCAAACAAGAGCTTTGCGCGCGTGTAGAGCAGTTGGCACCAGCTATGGTAGCTTTTGCTGATGCTGACGGCATGCGTGCCGCGTTGTGGCCGCTGTGGTGTGCTGGCCGCCACGAAGTTGATCGTGCCTTGCTTGAACACGGGTTAACCCACACTCGGAGCACCGTTCGTGCTGCCTCTTTAAAGGTTTTGCAAGACTTAACTGCCGAAATGAATGGCCGCATAGGCTTCAGCAAGTTCACGCCCGCTGTGGTGCGCCTTCTCCACGACAGCAGCGACTTGGTGCGCACAGCCGCATATACTCTGCTCGTGGAATTCTTTGCGTTGTCGAAACCGCAGCACCGTGAACATCTGGTAGAGGTTATGCGGCGATTGCACGTTTCCGAAGAGCTCAGCGCGAAATTAATGGATGCCATTGAACGTGCCGCCCCACAACTGCAGCCCACCAGGGAGTTTAAGGAGGAAACGACACGCATGGCTTCTGGTGAACGCATGGCTTCTGGTGAACGCATGGCTTCTGGTGAACGCATGGCTTCTGGTGAACGCATAGCTTCTGGTGACGTGCGGGCCGCTGCTCCCGTTTCGACTTGCGCAGCTGACGTCGAAATCGTATTCGACTCGGAGCGCTTAGATCCCATGGATGTGCCGCTTTCGTGCGAGCAGATCATGGCTGAACTGTACCAGCTAGCACCGAACTTCGCCAGTAAAGAAACCAGTGACAATTGGGAGGCTAGGTGGCAGGCGGTGCAGTTGGCACGGCATGCACTACGATGCGACGTGCCGGTTGCGACGCACCACTCTGTGTTTATGTTGGTGCAGCCCGCTTTAGTGTCCGGGGTCCAAAGTCTGCGGTCGAAACTGGCGATTGATACGTGCTACGCCATCCGTGATTTTGCTTTAATGTTTGCGAACGATGCCCGGTTCCCTGATTGGTTCGATGCCGTGACTGTGCCGCTGGCGAAATTGAGTGCGGGATTGAAAAAGCTGATGGCTAGTCCGGCCCATTTGGCGATGTGTGCCATCGTGCAGGGCACACCAGCAGTTTGGCCGCACCTGTTTGCCGTTATTCAGCAGTTCAGCCGCGATTCTAAACCCCCAGCGCGCCAGAACGCGTTCCAATGGCTGGCAGTCGCTCTGAAACACGACCAGTCGCTAAATGTGGGCGAAGTTGAGCAGTTGGTCGTGCGCGCAGTGACCGATGCTGCACCGGGTGGCCGGGCAATGGGCCGCGATCTGTACTGGCAGTTAGCCGGTATGTGGCCAGATGCTGCCGAACGAGTTACCAGCAAACTCAGCCCAACTGCGCGTAAAACACTGGGTATTGGGCGAACCACGAATGCAGCGAATGTGGGAACAGTCCGTGCTGCACCTACCAGTGGAGGGCAAGCTAGTGATGCGAAGCGTTTGCGGCTGGCGTCACCAGTACGTGAAGCACCGCTTCGTGTGTCGGCTCGAGCAGCATCTCCAATTAGAGTAGCACCGCCGGTTCGACCAGCATCGGCTGGACTTGCTTTAATTCGACCAGCATCTCCAGTGCGTGATCTGCCAGTGCGTGATGTGCCAGTGCGTGATGTGCCAGTGCGTGATGTGGCATTCCGTGATGTGGCATTGCGGGCAGCATCTCCAGTACGTCATGCGCCAGCGCGTGAGGTATTGCAATTGGCACCGGTGCGGATGGCGTCCCCACCTCAGCTTGAAGCACCGGGGAGTCCGCTCCAGATCTCGAAGGCAGCGGCCACCCCTGTGCGGACCACCTCTCCCGATTTGTCAATGTCATTGGCAGATCTCAGCGTTGCCGACGGCAATGGTGGTGACGAAAGCCCCGTCCGCAGTTTGGATTTCTCGTTCGTTGAGCGTATACGCAGTTTGGCGGCTACCGACATCGGCACGGCTTTGCGCGAGTTGTCAAAGTGCTCCCCGCAACACACTGATACCACTTTGCGCACAACGCTGCGCGTTATTACCGGTTCTAACCCAACATCGAATCTGGCCTTAGATATTCAGACGTATGTGGACCCCTCGGCTGTGGCTCTGCGGTTGCTGCAACTTTTGGCGCCCCCGGAACAGTCATCGGACGTGTCTCCACCAGCTAACGGACACAGGCTCGTAATTGCATCGACCCCACGTGGGACTTTACGGTCTCCTCAGTTCGATATTCCCGTAAATGACCCGCAACTCTCACCAAGCAAGCCGTTAGCCCAGCAGCCCACAGCAGCCCAGCAGCCCACAGCATCCCAGTCTACTGTACGCGCTCACTCCTCCCAGTATTTCACAGCTTCATCCCCTGTGTCGGCGTCTGCAGCCCGCGTATCTGTACGGGAGCCTATCTACATCGACAGCTTGTCATCCGATTCCGCACACGACTCAGACTTGTCTAATTCAAGCGTTTCAAATGCGTCCGATGCGAAGAACAACGAGGCTTTTGCGTTGAGGCTAGCTTCTCCGCCCGTGGTGGCTCCTAATTTACTGAAAATCGAGCCGGCATTCACCACGAACAGTGGGGAATGTCGCACTATAATTAGTGGTTTGCTAACGGAGGTGCAAAGGGGAACAGCATCAGTAAACACGTTGGCCGCATTGTGGGTGCTTGTCGATGCAACCACCCGGTTTTTGAATACCCCCGTCCGTGGTGTGGATGCCGTCCTCGAAACCGCAATCAATGCTTGGCGTAAACAGTTTACGAACGACATGGCACTCAGAGACAACATTTTGCCGTTGCTGCTGAATTTTTGCCAACAAACACCGCTGCCGTTGGACTGTATATACGAGGCGTTGGTACTGCTGCGGGCGCTGTTGAAGTGCCCACTGTCGCATGCACCAGTGTACCTCGATGCTACCGTAGTTCTGCCCGTGCTGTGCACGGTTAGCGACACTGTGGGCATGCAATCGCTGAAAATTGCCGTGCACATTTTGCCCGAGTTGGTGGCAAATGTCACGCAAAGCGCTAGTGGCGCCACCGCACTTCTACCGCTATTTACCGAGCGTGATGAATCGAGCAGACATTCGCGCATGCTGCTGATTGCCGCACTTGCATCTGCGCTACGCCGGCATCCTCAATTGGCAACCGAACGCGGGGTGGTTGAGGCGTTGCTGGCGGCTATCAACGACAGTGATGCGGGTGTTCAGCAAGAGGCGTACCCGGGGCTCGTGGCTTTGCAATGTGCCGACCCGCACTGCGGTTTAACTGCGTTCGAACAGCTTAGCCAGGACCAGCAGCAGAAGCTTGAGAAGTACATGAGCAAGCGTTAATTTATTCAGTGTAGTTTTAAAGATATTTGTGAAATCTACCTTTTGGGGGGGAGCGGGAGGATGGCCACGTCATGAGCGTGGTTTAATTTATATATGTTGCCATGTATATGTTGCCATATGTATGTTGCCGGCATCTCGACTGTCTTAGCTGCTATTTTACGGGCGTGCTATTAAGTCTACTCCGAGCCAGTGGTTTCCTGAATAGCTGAGACCTGACGCGCCTTCTTTGCGGCATTGTTCCACCTAGCGATGGTCTCGTCGGACTCCTGCGTGTTCGACTGGTACGTCAACTTGTTGCCAACCACAACGGTGAGGGCGCCAACCACGGCCAAACCGCCGAGCACAAACACAGTGTTGGGTTTCCAGTTTTTCGGGATGAAGAACCAGCCTCCTGAGGGAGACCACGCCTCGCCTTTGATTGCACCGCCGGCCATGTTGTTTGTGGAGGGACTGCGATGACGTAAGGGTGTTTGGCCAACCAAAGGCGGGCTATATGCCCCCCCCCCATTTAGTCTTGAGGATCTGAGTATATATTTAATTAGAAGCGCTTAGTGAGTTTCTCAAGGGTATACTGAATAAATTATGTATTCTCAGCTTATCAGTGCTGATACCTCGGTAGTTAGCGGTACCATTTTCGGGTGTGCATGCTGCCAAGCCATAAGGGTTCACTCAAGTCCAGGTACGTACACGCACTCATGGCTATTATCACACCTACGTCATTAATGCAGTCCTATATGAAGAAAATGCGAAATTATGAACGACGCCTGAGATTTTGATGCTGGGCGGGGATTTCACGAGATTGGCGTTGGGACCCAAAGGGGAGTGAATGGTAATGGCATGGCAAATCTTTGGGATGGAGTTCGGACCGTATCATGTATATACCAGCTCGCCCTGTGTTGGGACAAGGTCGCCATACTACTTCAGTTCCTTTTCGGAACGGACGGATTTCCTTAATCTGTTCTATTATGATAGCAGCATAATTCTACACGCAATGTCTGGTATATAGCTGGCTGTATGGGCTATATGACTAGCAAAAATGGGTCGAACTCGGCCCGCATGAAATTCTACGTGTAGCTAGCTGTATGGCCCATGGTTAGACGTACGGTTGCTTAGAAATCTTCTAGTCGGGGGTGTTTTATAATATTTCGAGTAGTATACCCATGATTAGCTAGGGCATGAAATGAAATCCTACTTGTAGCTGGCTGTATGGCTCATGGTTAGACGTATGGGTGCTTATAAATCTTGTAGTCAGGGGTGTTCATTATTTCGAGCAGTATACCCATGATTAATTGGGACCTAATAATCCCGGACCCACCATACAGACTCAGTGCAGACGCAGTTGGAGTGCAGACGAAGTGCGCTTGGAGTAAATGTGGAGTGCAGATGACGTCAGTTGGAGCAGAAATGAAGCACAATCACACCAAGCCTGCATATATAATGCAGCAGGCGTGTATTTGTAAGTTATTATATTAATGCTACATATCTATCGGCGCTATAGGTCACGCATGGGAAACTGCTGCTCGAGTCCATCAATAAGCCACAATGGGTCGACGCTGCCGTCCTCCTCGAACTCAAACGCGAAAAATCGAACTGAGGCCTCTGCTTTGTCTTCAAAGCCCACGTACACAGTAACAATATAATTAGTTGATATTCTAGTTTTATGATGAAGCTTGAGCGCCAGGAGATCGCCTGTGTCATAGCCAACACTACTTTGGACACTGTTGAGATTCTGGCTGCATGAGAAACACACACAAGTTTAACAGCCAGGACCCGTTTAGTATATCGAGGCACCGCTACTACCCACATTATTCTAATATCAATCAAATGGCCCGCTGGCTTCCAACAAACGCTCGGACCCGAGCGCGGTGCTTACGCTGACGGAGTCGTCCGTTTACAGTATGTATCTCGTGCGCTACCTGACCCTACGTCGTCCGACATACACCTTTTAAGAATAATGAGCATGTTGAGTCCGAGCTGTCTTTGTAGTCTGTAATTTCAACACGCACGGCCTACTTGGCATGTTTAGGTACCGTTGCCATATATACTAAATATAATGTTAATTAATTGTGTGGCCCGCTGTTTTTCAATACACGCTCGAACTCCGGTGCAGATGAGGTGCATATGCTGACTCAGAGCACGTGCTCTCCAGTGCATATTTAGACTAGGCGAGGGAGTCAACGTGCGATGTTCATTTCGGTATAATTATCGCGGTAGTTCGGCCCTGTATAGGCTCCCAATGTATACATTTACGTCTTTCATGAGTAAAGTCTTAATATTCTACCGCTGCACAAGACGTTCCATGCTCAATAGACGCTCTCATGACGGCATTGCCCATATGTTCCTTACCCTGTTCCTAATCCGGTAACTAGTGTGTGCATTGCGCTCAAACCTTATTTGCCTCCGGTCGCAC
>JAJMBI010000132.1:0-21983 GCA_030572815.1 Starmerella asiatica | reverse complement strand
AGCCAACAGCTCCGAAGTTCATGGAGCCAACAGCGCCGGAGTTCATGGAGCCAACAGCGCCGGAGTTCATAAAGCCAACAGCTCCGGAGTTCATGGAGCCAACAGCGCCGGAGTTCATAAAGCCAACAGCTCCGAAGTTCATGGAGTCAACAGCGCCGGAGTTCATGGAGCCAACAGCGCCGGAGTTCATGGAGCCAACAGCTCCGGAGCAGAAGTGCACCTGCTCTCCGATAGCGACTTGCCGATTGAGGTGGATATCGACGACGAGCTCGAAACTAACGGGTTCGCTATTCAAAAAGAAGTGCTTAAGATCGTGGATGAAGAGCTGGTGCGGACATCGCAGCGTATAGCGAAACGCATGACGGAGTACGTTAAGCCCGCCGCTAAACGCGTCGCTACACGCGCGGAGTGCGTCGCCACACGCGCGCCGGAGTGCGTCGCGAAGCCGGCGCCCGTACTGGAGTCCGACTCGGATGTGGAGATCATTTCCGTAGAAGAAGTGCTAGACTCCGATATACAGTCGGTTTGCGACGTGGAATGCACACCAGCCAAGTTGCCAGATCGGGCAGCGCAGGCGCAGGCGCCTAATGAGCTGCAATTGGAGCAGGACTCCACGCAAATTGATAAGTCGGAGTCCGAGCTCGAGCCGGGCCCTGCGCTTGAGCCGGAGCTGGGCTCGGAGCAGGACTCGGAGCTGGACTTGGGGCTAAGCTCATCTGATTCGGATGCTCCGCCGGAGCGACCGCTGCAAGAGTTCGTGCAGCTGGAGCTGCGCAGCATTGTGCCGAAACACGAATATTTTGAGGTCGTCCAATGGGAACGTGATAAGCCCTTTGTTCAATTGTACGTCGACCGTGTGGGCGACGGGGTAATGATCGTTTATGGCGGCGAGCTGCTCCGACACTATAAGACGCCGCGGCGCCTGGCTCCGGGAGAACGCACGCTTAAGATGCTTGTGCTCACTGACACGCAGTACGACCAGCTGCTGCAAATGGATGATAGCAGCGCCGCATTCGCGCGGGCGCAGGCCGGTGACAAAGTGCTCGCTCCGGAGCCGGAGCCGGCGCAGGACGACAACAATGAGTTTTCTATCAAACTTGATGGTAAATTCGGCAAACTGACGATGCTTGTCACTCCTGAAACGACAAGCGGCGAGCTGGCAAAACACTATCTAACACACTACGCTGATCAGCTTGATAGCAATCACCATACCTGCCAGGTGCGTTTCGAGGGCGATATCGTACCGGCCCAAACTACTATTGACGAGCTGGGCGTTGAAGAGGACGAGAAGCTCGACGTGTATGTTGTATAGAAATTTATATATTATGCATTTATATATTATGCATTTACTCGCGCCACCCGCGACTTCACAGGGTTAGGTCAAAATGTTGATGGTAGCAGCCACGTTGAAGGCACTCGCCCTGTGCGCGCTATTCGTCCACGGTGCAGGCGCTGTGGAGCCCTATTTGCATGCTCCGGAGCACAGTGGTGTACGCGGCTTCCCGCTGTTGTTCAACTCGTTCGAGCACGTCGGTGAAGGTCTCATTCAGAAAGAACTGCTTACCGTTGCAGAAGCGGATAAACAGCTTACAAAATGGACAAAAAACTGTCCCGCAGATGTGTTTGTTTTGGTGCGTGACCATGGAGTTTTTGACATGAGCGCACTCCGGCGCGTGCGCCGCGCCGCCGAAAACTCGCTCACCTTCGGCTCCGTGCTCACAGCCGGAGCGCCTGTGGATGTGCACGAATTGGCGTTAGATTTACAAGATTATTGCGAAGCCGAGTTCGCTGCATACACTGAAGACTCGGATTTGGCGTCAATTAAGCCGTTTGTGGACACGCGGCCGCGGGTTTTCTTTGTCGACTTTGATGCCGGAGCCGACCCTGACGCTAAAAACGCCGTGCTCACAAAAATCATGGAGTCGGCGCCATCCCCATTTGTCACAGTGATATACACTTCTGATGTGGCCCAATTGGAGCCCGCACTGCGTTCAATTAAATTGAACCCGCAGCGCGCGAACTGGCCCCAGCACCGCCACACGCGGGAGAAGATCGTGCCAGTGATTGCTCCGCTGTTTGACAAAGTTAAAACTGGCCACGCTGCTCCGGAGCCCGTGTTTGTTTTGCCGAACAACTTCTTTTTCACGCTCGTGCTGGCGTCAGTTGCGTTTGCCGGGTTCCTCGCGTACCGTGATTATGCCAATGCGCGTCGAGCGCCATAACTTATATATTTTTATGAATTAAAAGATGAATTCGTTTTCGGCGTCGGCCACCAACGCCTCTTCGGCGGGCGTCATCTCGCGAGCTACCGTGGACACGGGAATGTCGAATTCGTACTCCGTTATATCGCCTGGAGCATCTGGAGTCATGGGAGCTGCAGTCGGAGCTGTGGCCGGAGCTGTGGCCGGAGCTGTGGCCGGAGCTGTCGCCGGAGCTGTGGCCGGAGCTGTGACCGGAGCTGTGGCCGGAGCTGTGGCCGGGACAGGTTTAGAAGATTCAATTGCGGCCAGGATCGCGGCAGAAGCAGCTGTGGGCTTCTGCTCCGTGCGCACGGGAGCCCGAGCAGGTGGGGCCCGCGCGAGCGACGACCGCGCGAGCGACGACCGCTGCGTCGGCTCAAACGGGCGCAACGCCGGCTCAAGCGGGCGAATTGACGACTCGTTCGCGCGCAATGACGACTCGTTCGCGCGCATAAAGCTCAAACTGCTGCGAGACGTGCTTAGCCGCGGAGCACGAGCTCCGGGCCGCGGCGACGTCCACGGATTAGGCGATTGGCGCGCACGCGGCGCCGCCGGCGGCGGCGTGGCGTCTATAAGGGGCCGCGGCGTCGGCGGCGCCGCATGCAATGCCCGCAACACACTGGTGTCTGATGGAGTAGCCTCAATCAGCCGGGAGATATCGACCAGCGACTCGTCGCGCTCCGCTGCCTGAGCAATCAGGCTGAGCACTCCAGCGACTTCTGTTTTGGACAGCTCCGCGTCACCCTTTTCAGCAAAGAACTGGCGGAGCGTCTCATTCGGGTTCAAAAACGCCTCGGGCAAGGTGCTGTCGAACGAGTGGTGAGTTATGCGGCTGTTCGTGCTGTCCGGGCTGGCTGGGGGTTGTAAATTGGTCAGTGAAGCTTCTAAAGGGAGACCCCAAGATGAGGAATACCGCTCCGACTGCTCCAGCCCACGGTATGACTGCTCCTGAGCGCTCCGCTGAAATGAGGACTGGTCAGGAGCATGCTCCGTGCTGGAGCCAACGAGCAGTCTGGGCGGGCCCAGCACCGTTGGCTCTTCACGACCCCATATCATCTCTTTTAGGCGCGTAAACAGCCCGGGCCGTGGGCGTCTTTGGCCGTACGGCGTACGGTTCGGCCTCAACTTGTCTTGCTTTGGCATTGGCACTGAACGCGAGACGGCTGCCTGATATGGTCAACACACCACCCAGCTACCCAGCTACACGGCTACCCAGCTACCCAGCTACCCAGCTACCCGGCTACCCAGCTACCCAGCTACCCGGCTACCCAGCTACCCAGCTACCCAGCTACCCAGCTACCCAGCTACCCGGCTACCCAGCTACCCGGCTACCCAGCTACCCAGCTAACCCAGCTACCGGGGACTATGTATAACACAGAAGGTCCATGCCATACCGGGGACTATGTATAACACAGAAGGTCCATGCCATACCGGAGTAGTATATACAACGCAACTAAGCACTAAATACAGCAGATCCTGGAAAGCATCTTTGCATTAATGTAGTAATTAATTGTTACATCCCCAACGAGACGTGTTTGAACCCTCAGTTGTGCCACTCAAAACAAACAACGCAGGGCGAGCACATAATGATACAGTGCAACACATCAACCGCACACTTCATTGTAATACTTTAATCTACGCGTAATACAATTGTGTAAACGTGTGCACCGTAAACGTGAATTTAAAGCGTGCCCGGATCAATACTTATATATGCTCATCTATGTAATGCCAACAGCCGCTCACTTCATTGTACATAGTCACTATAATGACTATACTTTACGCGTAACTTATAAACTAATTAATATCTGTGCAATTGTGTATTCGCGCCGTTAAATGCGAGCTAAGGGTAGGGTTTCCCATATGGACAAAGTGCTTCTTGTTGGCGGTGGAGGCTTCCTCGGTCTCCACCTTATTGACCAGTTTTGGCAGATCGAGCCGAGGCCCGAAATCCATGTGCTGGATATTCGCGAATTACCGGAAAATATCTCGGATTATTACCAATTTAACCGGGAAAAAATCCAAGTCCATGTTGCTGACCTCACGAATCCGGTGGATGTGGCTAAAGTGCTCGACGAAGCCAAGCCGACAGTTGTGGTGCATTCTGCGTCACCCGTGCATGGCATGGGGCCCAACATCTACCACAAAGTCAATGTGACTGGCACGCGGACGTTGGTTTCTGCATGCCGGCAAGCCCCCAGCGTTAAAGCACTGGTGTACACGAGCAGTGCCGGTGTCGTTTTTAATGGTCATGACCTGTTTGGTGTGGATGAGCGGATTCCGTACCCGAAAATCCACATGGACGAGTACAACCACACCAAAGAACAAGGTGAGGTGGCTGTTTTACGAGGCAATGTTTCTGGTGAGTTGTTAACAGTGGCACTACGTCCTGCCGGGATTTTCGGTCCTGGAGATCGCCAGATGGTTCCGAATTTACGGAAAGTCGCGGAACAGGGCCGCAACAAGTTCCAATTGGGCGATAACGACAACCTGTTTGACGTTACGTACGTTGGTAATGTCGCTTATGCTCATGTTTTGGCGGCCAAAAGACTGCTAACTAAGCCGGAGGGGATTGCTGGTGAGGCGTTTTTCATTACGAATGACGAGCCGGTGTTTTTCTGGTCCTTCGCGCGGGCTATTTGGGCCGGTGAGGGGCATTTCGAATCGCCTTCGGTACGATTGCCTAAATGGGTAGCGTTGATTTTAGGGTACCTGGCCCAGTGGGGGTGCGCTTTGGTCGGGAAGGAGCCGAACTTCACGGCCTTCAGAGTACGTACGGCCTGTGCCACGCGGTACTATGACATCACGAAGGCGAAACAACGGCTGGGGTATGAACCCAAGTGGACGGTGAAGCAAGCGCTGCAATTAACTTTGGAGAATCTCGATTAGCTGTGCCATTTTGTATATACAGTTTGAAGCATGTATACCTGCATTGATTGCCGTCTTTGTACCTACGTTGTTTACATTTTCGTTGTGTGTGACGAACATAACTGCTTAGACGTGTCGTTTGCAACGCATGTGTTTAAATGTTTGCGTTCAGTTACGTTGTTGTATTTGGTACTACTTAGATGTTTATTGATGATGCTCCTTTGTTGTGTAACGAAATATACCTAGTTAGGTACATCGTTGATGGTGGCTGTTTACGTTGTATCTAGGTTGTTTGAGATAAATATAATACGCTACGCGAAAAGAACAAATATGCCTCCAATCAGAGCAAGCCACAGCGGCAGGTTGGGGAGCTGGCGAGTTTGGCCGTTCGCGGCAGCCGTTGCCTTCATGTGCTTCACATCGTCACTAGTGGCGATGGCTTGAGAAGTAACACTCGGGGATGCGGCCTTGTTCACACCGGGACGGGCAAGCGCCAGCTCTGCCTCACGCGAGATGCGCGCGCGCTCGCTACGAATCGATCGAAGGTTCTCTTTGTAGCGCGATAGCTCTAGCTTCGACTTGTACTCCTCGGGGCTCAGCGAGATCGTCGTTGTGGGGTCGCTCGGCGTCACAGTAATCGCCTTAACGATTTCACCGTCGATCTTCGTGCCTATGGCGATGTGCTGGCCGTGTTTCTTGGGCACCTTCGTGGGACCGGCACTCACACCTTTCGTCTCGCTCTTCGTCTCACTTGCCTGGCTTGCCGTTTCACTATTCTCGCTGGCCTTGTCGCCCTCCTCTTCAATAGTGTCATCGACATCATTGACATCGACGGTGTCTTCAGTGTTGCCAACAACAGTCACGTCGACAACAACATCATCATCGTCGCGCTTCGACAAGTACGGATCAAAGGTGGCGCACAGTCCATCGGCGTATGTCTTGATGAACGTCGTGCGGGCGTCGGCGGGACACGCAGCGTAGCAGCTTGCACCGTGCGAGGTCACGCTCGTACACTGGCAATGCAGGCCGTCGCATGCCTCAAACTCGTCTTGGAAAGATTCCAGGCATTTATCAATGGCAATAGGACTACATTCCTCGGGGGGGATAAATGCCGCGGCCATTACAGCCAATGGAAGAAGAATTGCCGTTTTCATGAGTCTTGTATGCCAGTTTGATTCTTTTTTATGTTCGCGCGTTACGTGGAATTAAAGAAAGTCAAAGGAAAAAAAAAGGGGTTATATATATAACAGCGTGTGTGTCAGATCGGATTTGTTTCGAATTGACCCCGTGTTGACGAACTCATTGGAAGCCACGGCTGCCCTCTTTGTACACACTGGGCAAGGGTATGTTGACGGATTAGGGCGCTTCCGTTTTAGGTTAAGTGCTGTGCTAATAACCTAACGCTTGCGCCCCTAATAGCCGGCCGCCTCTCAACCCATAGCATCAGCCCGAATTAAAGCGACACTTGCTGGTACCCCGACGCCCCTTTGGTTGTTAACTTAAATTTTATATCAGCCTCCGATGTATGTAAATAAGCCATGCCGGGCTAAGCCAAGCAAGGCCAAGCCACAAAACATAAGCCTAGTCGCGCTCAATGGCCCCCTCAAGCGTCTCGTAGGATTCAAAAAACGACTGGAACAGCGCAATTGAGTAGTCAATATCCTTAGCACCCCCGGTCTCACGGATCGAGTGCATACTAAGTTGCGGGTTGCCGATATCGATTGTCCGAATGCCGAGGCTCGACGATAGCATCGGCCCAATTGTCGATCCGCACGGACTGTCGTTACGCACCACGAACTTCTGTAACGGCACGCCACGCAGCTCAGCGGCCCGGCTCAACAAAACCACGCCATACGAGTTCGTGGCGTAATTTTGATTCGCATTGATCTTGATAACTGGGCCCGCATTTATTTGCGGCCGGTGTGCCGTTTCGTGCTTTTCGGCATAGTTCGGGTGCACGGCATGGGCCATGTCCGCCGACACCAAGAACGAGCGCGCCAGCGAAACTGCAGACTGGTCGCCATTGACCCGCTGCAGCACCGCTTGCAAGAAATTAGAAGCTGCACCCTGCGTGCTGACGCTGCCCACCTCTTCATGGTCGAACAACGCCACGACACTGGCAGTGCTGTTCGTGTTGTTGGCCAGAATCAGTCCCTGTAAAGCACAGAAGCACGAGTCCAAGTTGTCCAATCTCGGCGAAAAGATAAACTCGTCGTTGAGTCCACCGAGCGTAGCTGGCTGCGTGTCGAACAGCAAAAGTTCGAAGTCTTCGATCTGTTGCGGCTCAATTTGCAACTCGCTGGCGATGAGACCAAGCAGACCGGTAGGATGAGCACCTTCCTTAGCTTCGGAATCACCTTCGAGTTGTAAAATCGGACGCAAATGCGTCTCCTTGTTGAACTCCAGTTTGGTGGATTGTTCACGGTGAAGGTGAATTGCCACAGTGGGGATTCTAAGCAGTGGCTTCCTGATATGCACCAACTGCACAGTGGATTTGTCGTTGTTCCGCACGTAAACACGGCCGGCAACACTCAAATCGCGGTCAAACCACGTGGGCCATAACCCACCACCATAAATCTCCACTGCCAGCGAAACATAACCATTTTGCTGAATGCGGCTGTTGGGTTTCAACCTCAAAGTCGGGGAGTCCGTATGGGCTCCCACCACGGCACTGCCGCTGCCTTTAATCCAATTTGGTGGTAGAATAAAGGCGATAAGCGACGAGCCGTTGCGTGTAACATAATACTTGCCACCAGCTTCAAGGTCCCATTGTTGAGACTCAGAAATGTGTTTAAACCCGTTCTTGTTCAAAAGGGCAGCCGACGAGGCCACAGCGTGGTACGGCGTCGGCGAGCTATTCACGTATTCGATAAATTCCATAGGCGTAAACCCTTACCACACGGTACATCCCACGTATTAGCCCGCTCCTAATTATAATATTTAACCAACGCGTCGACACACGCAGTTCACAAGTGGAAATTCGCGGCCATACTTAAACACATTAATTCGTATATAAAATACAGATTTACAACTGCTTAAATTGGAACACTGGCGTATTTGTCGGACCCCCGCCGATGGTGGTTTAATGTAGGGTTTCTAATGGCGTGCAGGTGAGCGGGGCGCAATTTGGTGGTATTTTAGAGCACTCAATTATATAAACCCCTCCCCATTCACACCGATTATTTTCTCACCAATGTTTCTTACCGCTCTTTTCTTCAAAGCCCGTGGGGCCACCTTCCTTCCGTACTTTGACATCCTTCTTATGTTCATCACTGTGTTCCTCATGGTGTTTTTGTGCCTCGCGTGCCACCGCCCATCCTCGACTTTCTCGCAAATCTTCCTAATTGAAGCGAAGACCAATTCTAAAACGGTAATTCGCTCGGGGTACTTCCATTTGTGTGCTGTAGGAGCGTCGAATGCCACGTTAACGAACGGAACGGCCATTGCCTGCCACCGTCTGGGCCAATTCAAGGGACCAGAACTTGCCTATGAGTTCAGTCGTCATGTTGCCCGGCCATACTTCCTCGTAATCGCCACAGTGCTCACCCTCCTAACTTTTTTGGGCTCAATTATCGTCGTTTTATACCCGCGACGTGTTGTTAAACGCACGCAGCTCATTTTAACTTCGGTTACTTTGGGATTCACGATCATTACGGCATGCTGGCAGCAAGTAGCCGTCCAGGCCGCCGTCGTTTTAATCCCCGAAGAGGTTAAACGTGGGTATCGCGCCTCAGGCATGGTGTGGAGTGCCGTGACGATGCTGATTTTGGCAGTTTTGTGCGAAACCATCATTCTGAAACGAGACACGAGCCCCGACCAGCCGATGTTTACGTCGTGGTTTGGCCAGGACAGCGATTCCGACAAGATTTCTGCGAAGGAATTCGTGCCCTTTGGCTCCAGTGGCAGTTCCACCGCTTCCGACATGCACACCGTGAAAATCGTTTAACTGCTGGTTCACGCCTTTTCTACATTTTCATCAACCAATTGCATAATAAGCTGCAACATTTGCACTTTAACATCTTCAGGAACCATTTGCAATGCCCGCTGGCGAATTGCCGCCAGTTCCGGTGACGTTGCAGAGGGGCTGTCAGCGATGCTGAGCTCGCGGCCGGCGTACGCCAATACATTGTCGTACCAGCCGACTTCTTGCAGTTTCTGGCGCAAGATTTCGGCCAGCTGGGCGTACCTACCGGATTCGACGAGATGCCTTTCAAGCTCCTTCTCCATGGCTGCTGGTATACCCTGCACCCTTCAGCCCTCTCAACGTCCAAGCAAGGCAAACCGGGATTCCTTACAACTGACAGAATCTACTACTAATTGTTAAATCTTACATAAATTGCCATGTTTGTTCACAAATTAAGCACGGTTTGGCAACAAACTCGATTGTACGTGCGTTATGCATCGCATATCCCATCCCGGCATGGCAACCGGTTAGTCAACATGGTGGACATCAGTAAAGCTCGGATCACAGGCACGCACGAACTCGATAAAGGCAAATGGGTCCGTATGGATCTCATTGAGTATGTGGATCCCACGGGGAAGCCCCGCGACTGGGAGTGCTGCAGCCGTCGTACGCGGGTGCCCGGTCAGGAATGTGATGGTGTAAGTATTATTGCCGTACTCCAAAAGCCTGAGGGACCCGAAATCTTGCTGCAAAAACAGTTTAGACCTCCCACGGAAGGTGTATGTATTGAACTGCCCGCTGGGCTGCTGGACCCCAACGAATCAATTGAAACCTGTGCTGAACGGGAACTCCATGAGGAAACCGGTTACATTGGACGGGCAACGCAGGTCCAGCCGATCATTTATGGCGATCCTGGGTTCTGCAACACAACTACGCAGATGGTGCATGTTGACATTGACCTCTCTGATCCACGTAACCAGAACCCGCAGCCGCAATTAGAAGAAAACGAGTTTATTGAGTGCTTTACGGTGCCTCTCAAGGAGTTCCCGAACGAATTGCGGAAGCTGGCTGCCGAGGGTTACAAATTGGATGCTCGCGTTTCTAATCTTGCCGATGGCATTGAGTTGGCGGCCAAGTTTCATTTATAGTACTAACAATAGCCAGTTTTATGTAGGTATCGATAACTACAGCTGCAATGGGCAGGATAGCTTGATACTTGTGACTCACTACCCGCCACGCTCAGCAGGCATTGGGCCGAAGCAAATAGCTGTGAAGCCAATCTATTTAGATGCTGAAACAAATGCCGATATCTATTTAGATGCAGATATTAATGCCAATATATGAAGTACTGGAATTGATAGGCTGTTCACTCGTCACCTCTAACCCCAATAAAAACACGGGCATGAATGCCAGCACATATTATGTTAATCGCTATATAAATGCATTAAATGCAACGTAACACAAAAATAGCGCCAATTTGTGGGCCAATAAATGTATTCCAGTATATGTCTGTGACACACTGAACTCGTGACATTATGTGCCTCGACCTCCGAGGGCGAGGGCATGGACTACTGGCTGTTTGGCTACGGCTCTTTAATCTTTAAACCACCGCCGCACGTAGTTGAACGCGTGCCGGGTTACGTTCATGGATCTGTACGGAGATTTTGGCAGTCCTCTAATGACCATAGGGGCACTCCTGAAGCTCCAGGGCGGGTCGTCACCTTGATTACTCAAGAATACTGGCGGACGCTAAACGATCCTCACCCGTACGGCCATGACGACGTTGTGCACGGCGTTGCGTACCGCATTGATCCCAATTTTGCTGCAGAAGTGAAAGAGTACATGGACTTTCGCGAGAAAAATGGCTATGTAGACATCCAATTAGACTTTACGCCTATGTCTGGCGAGCCAAGTTTTAAGTGCACGACGTATGTCGGCACCCCAAACAACCCGGCATTTGTCGGTCCTCAGGAACCGGAAAGTTTGGCCCGGCACATAGCATTGTCGAGTGGACCGAGTGGGCCGAACATCGACTACTTAACGGCACTGGACCACGCAGTTTTGGAGCTGTGTGGAACTAGGGACGAACATATTGCTGATCTTGTCACGCGCGCTCAAAAATATATAGAAAAGTAGCCCATGTAAATGGATGTTGTCATCAATATCAAACCCCTGCCCTCCGCCACCGGTAAACACCATCATATAAACAATATTCCCGTCACCTCAGCAAGGCTAGCATCAATAAATATGATACAGTTATGTACATTTAAAGCATTTTGCGGTACAACTCGTACTCCTCGGCCGTAGGCCAGTCCTGGCGTGCCTTCCCCAACCGAAGCAGTGCGGGGCCCTGCGGACTGTAATGGATTAGCGCCAGCAACACGCGTTTTTTGGGCTCAATATCTAGCCGGGCCATCCACGGCAGAAACTCGAGCAGCTCCTCCGTGTAATTCGAACGTCCCAGCATCACCACGTAATTGTACAACAACAAATCATCAGGAAACACGCGCAACACATCGTCGGCCGGCGTTGCCAGCCCTCTGACATGGCTCCTCATTTCAGCAACAGCACGTTGGGATGCGTACATGTTGTCCCATAGTAAATTGGGGTCCCAAGCTGCCCGGCACAGCGCCGCCAACGTTTGCGATGTGGGCTGCGGCATGGCTGAGTATGTATGCCAGACTTGAGCCGCCTCTAAGTGCGCTTGGCTGCGTAAAACCTGCTCGGCAACCCGCGCATTGTTCATGTACCCCGCGTACGTTGATTGAACTTCGGCCAGTTCATGTTGCGTGCGCACACGAGCCAATGCCGCCACGATCGCCGGGGTCAGTTTCAAATTAGGTCCTGCTCGGTGCTGCGCACGGTGCCAAATCGCTTGCTTTTTAGACAATGCTTCTACTGCACCAATTGTGAGCTCTAAAAACCTTGCGGTAGGCCGCACGTTCTGTTGCATGGCCCTAATAAACAGTCGTTCGGCTAAATCGGAAGCCAGCATGCCATTCCAGGCTAGATATAAGGATGCACAGGTCCATAAAGCCGATTTATGCAGTTCAGGCACATTATCGAGCACGCTTAATGCCGATTCCGCCGAAGTTGCGGTGAGAATTGCCATCGCATGGGCACCACACGTATAGGCAAACTCATTACTTGCTGGGTTCCTTCTTAGTGCAATGGCTCCCAGCCTTTCCATGGCCTCGCGTGCCCTCAACCGATCACTGAAATGATCCACATATGCCAACCCAAACAGTCCTTTACTGTCCACCAGCTTTGTGCCCATTTTACGCACAATCAGTGACTGAGCGTCAGCCAATAGTGGAGTGTCCTGGACGTTCCAGGCCGTACCGTACCGAGCAATGCGCCAAAGCAGCTCATTGCCGTCGGCCCCCGCAACTTCGCCTAAACTAGTATATAATTCAATAACAACCGGCACAAAATCTACGAGTTTGCGCTGAGCCATGCCCAATACCAAAAAGGTAGCCTCACATCGTACGTGGGGGGCCAGCTGGGGCAGCAATGCTTCAAATTGACGTACAGCTGTGTATGCCGCTAAAGAGCTGGGACAATGGCGAGCCAAAGTGAACAACACAATGTGTGCCGGCCACGGAATGCTGGAGTGTGCTTGCATGACCGCTAAAGCCGCGGTTAAATCGCTAGCGAGCGCGCATTCTGCCCAAATTTCTGCATATTTTCTATCTATTTCTGAAGGTTTTGCGGGCAGCCGCGAACACAGTGTGGGCCATTGCGGCAAACTATTGACCTTAGCGCCATATTTATGCTGCAACATGTGCCAAATAGTGAGTACTTCGCCGCGTTCGTCGTACTTATGAAAGTTATCGTAACGGTGGCCCGCGCGGGCCCCCAGTAAATATTTCGCTCTTGGAATGTGAATATGTGTAGTTGGCAGGGCGTAGTCGAGCAGCCGGCACCCAAACTGGTTGGCACCGGCTCGCATACGCCGGTTCATCCATTCGTGCCCTGACCTAATGAAATTTTGTATTTGACGTAAACAACAGGCCTGTTGACGGATTTATTTATTTAAATATTGAATGGTTCGGTACCTACGGTTTAAAGGGGTCGGGAAAAGCCGATCTGGGATACACTGCATGTGGGGTTAATACAGTGCTGTTCTAGGTCGCTCCACGGAGATTGGCACCCATCACATTTGCTAAAATACTGTTACGTACGCAATGCTTAGCCCGATCCGCGGTTATACCCGAGACTAGACGATACATAGCATCTACGAGTCTACATACATCCAATTCATGTTTAAGCCAACCAAAAAGGAGTCGTTACCCACCATAACACGTCCTGTGTTCACGCACCTTCGATGTAACCAGCAGTATTGATGTACAGAATGCTTAGTGATGCTAAGAATATGACATCTAGCTATAAATTTAACAGATACTCAGCGTATCACCAACGGACGTTACCAAAATACTGTTACGTACGCCAATGAATCACGGTTACACAAGGTTACATAGCATCTATGAGTCTATATACATCCAACGCATGGTCAACCCATCCAAAATGGAGTCGTTGCCCACCTAAATGCACGTCCTGTACACACGTAGCTTCAATGTAGCCAGCAGCATTTAACATATGTGCACAGTGTTGGTTAGTATCAAGTAGTCTTTAAAACAATACGAAGCGTGTGGTTTAAAAGCCGAGCTTCCCATCCATGTAGTACCTCGTTCAGCCTCATCCATACGACCTCACTAGCAGCACAGACATCACCAGTGACATAGGTATACGCTTGTACAGCCAAGATCCCCGCATACGTCGTGTGCTCACGTAGCCTCGAACAAGTCATGCAGTTACAAAAGCCATAGAAAGATTATGTACGTGCTTGATGTTGCTAAGTTTATTATTTAGTTTGTGTTTGTTAAGCCATATATACTTAGTGCCACGCACACTCGCTTCCAGCATACGTCGATAAATACTTATTTAGTTATGCCGCCGCATCTCGCACACCCACAGCAGGATCTGCCCGTAACCGTGCCCGCCTTAAATTCGTCGTGAGCTCTTCATGCCAGTCCCAAGTTTCCTGCGACCGCGGCACATTCCGTGCCACTGACAACGAGTCCCCAAACCGCTCAGCAAACCAACGGGCACCTTCAACTGTGCGGGTTGCACAAGCAACAAACAGCAGCTGTTGAGGGGCCGGCAACTGTGCTAAACTCCGGGTGGTGAGCGGCAGCAGCTGCAAGCCTTCGAAAGTTGTGGCCACATTTGCCAAAGCAGATAAATTTTCCGCCCGCAATTCTAGCTGAGCTATTAAATCAGCGTGTTTAGCCACCAAATAGTCAGCCGGCAACTGTGCTAACAGCTGGGGCCGGTCAGCACGTACCAAATGAAACTTTTCATCGAGCAAAGTGAACAATGAAAGGTTAGCGTGAGCAACGCGAGCAAGTGCACGGTCCACACTGTATTCCGGTAAAGTTTTGGCAGTGTACAGCGCACATATATCGCTTAATAGTGGCTCCAGATGAGCTGAATCAACATATTTGGCCACATCCCCACAGTAATCGATCTGTAAAGCCTGCAGCAATACGTCATCCTCATCCAGTACATTCCAAATGAGGAATTGAGAAGGTACAAGGTCTGCATGGTGCGGTAAAACCCGTAAATTCACAGCCATCAGCCGTGCATGCAATGCCGCATCCGGTGCTTCAAACAGCTCGCGAAACGGCACATATTTCGCTGATGACGGCAGTTTGGTAAGCAATTGCTCCAGTGATGCTAAACTGGCAGTGTCAAGCTCGGGATCCGTGAGTAATGCTAGTGCAGGACTCAGCAAATTTTCATCAGTTTCGCGGGCTTTCTCGGCAAGCTGTGCCAACAAAAGTGGTCTCACCAATGGGTTTGCCAAACTGGAAGCGTTTAAACCAGTAAGTTCAAGAACTTCAGGCATATTTAAACCTTTTAACAGGGTAGTCACTGCCATTGGTGGCACGGCTGCGGCAGCCTCCGGATTAGTTTGGGCCAGCTCCACGAGCAGCGGCACTAACTCATCCCGAAGAGTCTGTGCGCGAGGTAAATCAAACGAAAGCTCGTCTAAAAGATCCACATCGAGTGGTCCTCCCGCAATGGCGGTGCGGACGGTGGCCACCTCCATGCCCTTAACCTGGGTGGGAACTGTTTGTATGTGGCGTTCTAAACTGAACCATCGGAGGTGAAATTCACGCATCGGCACAGTCACGCACAGCCGCAATTATCCCACATCACCATCAATTATACGCACAGCGGGCTCGATTATATGCACAGCGGGATTATACGCACAGCGGACTCAATTATACCGCACCACCTACCACCCACCACATTACCTATGCATATGTGTCTAAATACCTCTATAGCCACGCAATATAAACGGCACATTCAACCATTTGACTGGTGATCATGAGTTTTGCAGCCAACAAGTACTCGATAGTCAATGGTTAGTTGTCGATCACTTAGGCTGGATCGCTGCCAATTTAATATTGGTCGTACCCCGGGCAGATCAATTGGGAGTGGCGCCACTACATGTGCATGCTTAGATTCATCTGTGGTCACCCCACAAACTATGACGCCATGTTACCTAAAATAATTAACGTTTAACATCTACATGATGAGCCTACCGACAATTAAGCCCGCAGTTTAAACCCAGTGGAGAGAACGACTGACAATTGCATTCCATCACGCAACATGCCGTGTTTCACCGGGTCTAAGCGCCAGTAACCGCGCGTAGGGCTCGGCCACGCAGGCCCGCGGCACCCGCATTAGGGTTCGCACCTGCGAATACGTGGCCCGAAGGCGCACCCACCACTACTGCACCATTTACATCTGTATATACGCCACTGATTTATCGAATGTTTCAATTGGCATCCCACAATCTCGAAGGTGTGAAGCAAATGCCATAATTAATAGCAATTGATCCAATCAACAACAACGAAGGCATAGGTATAGGCAGACAACTACACGTACGCATTATATATCCAATGTGCTTCTACCCGTCTACTTAACCAACGTCAATAAACATTCACATGAGATATATAAGTATATACGTTACACAGATATATTTAGATCCCCCCCGACCTAACAAGGCTGCCCTAAGTTTAACAAGGCTGCCTACCTCCCAAGGGTTCGCCAGCTGGGCAGCACCCCACCACGAACCACTTTATTCGTCCTTTGATCGCACCCCAAGCCGATACAAGCAAATGTCCCCCGACCAAGACAGCGGCGCACAAGACGGCGCCAGAGGGGGCAAAGCGCGCACCTGGAATGGCCACTACGTGAACATAGCGCACCGGCGCACGCCCTCAGAGCTCACGCCCCTGATCCAGCAGAATCTGGCCCTGCAGCAGCAAGTCGAGCTTCTAACTGCACAAAACCAGCATATGATGCACCAGCAGATCGTCCAGCAGCAGTTTTCTCCCGTGCAAGCGCAAATGCACGCGCCGCAGTTGGCCCCCGCGGCGCCCCCCGTCGCCGCAACTGTCCCTTACCCTGGCCGCCCCGCTGCCGCTAACTTCGGCCACGCGCATTCCGGCAGTTTCAGCTACTCGCACGCGCCCACTGCGAGCACTGGAGCGCAGCACACGCGGCAAAGGTCACAAGGACACACGCGCCGGCACTCTTTGGCCGTCAGCGAGGCGAAAAAGGCCGCCCAGGAGCGTGCCCACGACAATGACGCGCACACCCAGGAAACCCCGCATTTAGTGGAAACGCCGCAGTTCAGGTTCCCGCCGTCGCCGCCGGAACGTGCGCGCGGACATGCGCGGTCTCAATCGGCGAATTTCCGGCGGCAAACGCCGTCCCCGCAGAGGTTCCAGTTCCCTCCCGACGCTACGCGCGCTCCTGTGGCGTCAAATGCGGCTCAGCCACCGAATTTGTCGGCGAATTTACCGAACTTAGCGCCGTTTGTGCCGCAGCATGCGCGGCAAGGCTCGTTTGGCCACGCCCGGCGGTCGTCGAACTGGGAAGGCCACCGCCCGAGGCCGTCGAATGCGAGCGACTACTCTCCCAGCACCGGCGGCGGCCGCAAATCGCTGTACGTTTCGTACCTCCCGCAGGCGGCTATTCCCGACATGGTAAATGACGGGTTGTTGGTTACCGGCACGTTAAGGGTGAACCACAAGAACCGCAGCTTCGCGTACGTTACGACAGACTTTTTGGATGCCGACGTGTTTATTGCCGGCAGTAAAGACCGCAACCGCGCCCTTGAAGGCGATGTAGTGGCCGTGGAGTTGCTGGATGTGGATGACGTTTGGGAGCAGAAGCGTGAGAAAGAAGAGCGTAAAAAACGCAGGGATGCCGACAACATATCGGACGCGCGGCTAGTCGAGACTGCCGAAGGGGAACTGCGGCGCCGGGGGTCGTTACGGCAGCGCGCGCCGCAAAAACGGAGCGATGATGTGGAAGTCGAGGGCCAGACGTTGCTGCTGCGTGACGAGCTGCATTCTGCCGAGGAAAAGCCGCTGTACACGGGGCATGTCGTTGCCATCTTGGACCGGCATGCCGGGCAACTGTTCAGCGGTACCCTGGCGTTGTTAAGACCTTCCAGTCAAGCCACGAAGGAAAAGCAGCTGCACTCACGGCAAACGAGTTTTTCCAGTGTGGCTGATGAGGAGACTTCTGCAACCAACCATCCTGCAACCAATGTCGCCGCAACTAGTTTGGCACCGCCGCAGCCAAAACCGAAAATCGTGTGGTTTAAACCTACTGATAAGTGCGTGCCGTTGATGGCAATCCCCACTGAACAAGCCCCACCGGACTTGATTGAGAACCCGCAGATATACGCCGACCAGATCTTTGTGGGGCAGATGAAGCGGTGGCCCATAACGTCTTTGCACCCTTTCGGCACGTTGGTAGAGAAACTGGGGCCATTTAATGACCATTCGGTGATTCAGAAGGCCACGCTGCGCGATTTCAATTTCGGGGCGCATAAATTTAGCGACGGCGCGATTGCCGAGGCCGTGGCGGCGGGTCAAACGATGCGCGATACTGCGGCGAAGTTACCTAAAGCTCGGGGCGAAGTGCACCGGTTAGGACCGGATTTGGCAGCCAGTTTGTACAAGCGGTCAGGCGAAGATGTAGTGGCAGTTCATGTGCTCGATTTGGTTCCGTTTTACCAACGCCAGGGGTTGCTGGACCGCGAATTGCGGCATAAGTCCACGGGCGTGTATATGCACGGTTATGAATCGCCGTTGTTGGTTGCCGAGGCCGCGAATGCAGTGCAGCTCGAATTGGGCAGGTTGTCACCAGTGTTAACTGTGGAGATCGGGCTGGATGCCGGCACGGTGGTGGTGAAACGCGCAGCTGTAGAGCCGGTTGTGGAAAATAAGGCAGACAAGTTCGCTGCGGCCGCTTCAATCTTACGGCGGCGGCGCGGGTTGGGCGACGTGGACGATAAATCCTTGGATTTAAGCAGTTTACTTGACGTTTGTGTACCTGCCCGTACCCCGCTCAGTACCCCGACGCGGAGTGAAATCATTGTTAATGAACTCATGCATGCGGCGAATGCCGCCGTGGCGGCCGAGCTACTGCGCAGTTCCGCAGTGGGGCTGAACACCGTGGTTAGAAAGCAGCCGGAGCCGTCATTGGCACGGCTCGAGCAGCTCGCTGCGTTGTTAAGGGCTAGGGGTTTACCAGTAAATACGCAAACCGCTCAGACCTTAGCCACGTCGCTGGCCGCGGTGCTTAATGATCGGCAGGCCACAGCCATTAAGGCCCCGATTGCCAAATTGCTGGCGCCGCAACGTTACGCTGTGGCTGCACGCACAAACCCGGGGCAAATGGGGCACTATTGGTTCGGGTTCGATGCGTACACGCACTTCACGCGACCGTTATTGAGGTATGCTGACCACGTGGTGGCGAGACAGGTGCATCTGATGCTGAATTCCGCGGCATCCAAGCTGGAACAGGGTGCGCCCGGTGCGGTTGTGCATGCCAATGCCAGCGAATCAGTTGTAGAAGGCACGGATGTGGCTTTTCAACCTCAGGTCATTGAAGAAGTGGTGCGTACGGACCTGCCGGAAGAGAACTGGGCATCATTGGCTCCTGAATTGTCGTTCCGGTACGATTGTGCGCGCGGCGTGCAGGAACAAAGCGCCCATTTGGCCCTAGTTGAAAGGCTGAACAGTCCGTTCGAGCTGCGGATGGGTGTTGTCGTCGCGGTCTACGAGTCCGCATTTGACGTGATTGTTCCTGAACTCAGTGTGGAGAAACGTGTACATGGCGACCAGCTGCCGCTGTCGAAGGCCGAGCTACATGCTCAAGAACAGCTGCTCGAGCTTTTCTGGACACCGGGTGCGGATTCTGCCCAGTTCGAGCCGGATACCCCGGACACTGTTACGGGACCTCTGGGGCCGAAAATCACCGACGAGATGCGAAAGAAGCTCGTTTTGAGGCCGAAAGAGCATGTGCAGGAGATCCGGCCGCTGTGTGAGGTGCCGGTGCTTATTAGGGTGTCGCGGGAGGGGCGTGTTTTGCCAAGCATTCTCATGCGTGCGGTCAACCCGTACTAATTCATACGCGAATTGCATTTGCTGAGGCAAAGTGCATTTTTGCCTTCTCATTACTACTTTATGTAAACCGTAAAGCTGGACAGTTGGATTTAGTTCACCAAAATTGTTCCCAAACGCAGTTCCATGAACAAACAGCTTCCATATTTTTTAGATACAAGCCTTTTTCATAAACAAACTGTTAATAAACAAAGTGTTCCTATCTTGATATATGGAATTACCTCATAACGAATGACATGGGCTATGAATCAAGTCACGGCTTCCAACTTCGCATAGCCCAATTAAAGTGTTCGCACTACCGGACCTTATACTAATGCTTGGCTGCTTGTTGCGAGCCCGTTTATCACACACATGACAGTCTCCAGAAACTCAATTTACACCTGCCAGTATTAACTTGCTGGTTGTATCATGAAAAAGAGATGATGGGAAAAAAAGCGCCATTTAACTACCAGGTTTAGTACCCTAATACTGATGGTTTTTAGACAGTTGGCACACTTTTGGTACCGCATACCACGCGAACGCGAACACCCGCCATTGCGGCTATCCAGAGTAGGAAATAATGGTACGTGTATGTGAGTGGCTTAGGTAGCTTAGGCATTTATTCAATAGGGCCAAACATTTGGACTCTAATCTATACACAGTCTGGAAGTTCCTTCGGTAACCGCGCACCATAGCCCTACGAATGTTTGTTGCATATGGTTCAGACCGGTATCACGGCCCAAAATCAGAGGTATCATGTATATACCAGCTCGCCGTGTGTTGGGACGAGGTCGCCACACTACTTCAGTTCCTTTTCGAAACGGATAGATTTTCTTAATCTGTTCTGTTATGATAGCAGTATAAGTTGACACAGAATATGGCTGGCAAATATGGGTCGAACTAGAATCGCATTAAATTCTACGTGTAGCTGGCTGTATGGCCCATGATTAGACGTATGGGTGCTTAGAAATCTTCTAGTCGGGGGTGTTCATTATTTCGAGCATTAGCTAGCTGGGGCATGAAATCCTACGTGTGGCTGGCTGTAATGACCCATGAGTAGACGTATAGTTGCTTAGTAATCTTAACATTTAGTCGGAGGTGTTCATTATTTCGAGCAGTATACCCATGGTGAGTTGGGACCTAATATTCCCGGTCCCATCGCGAGGAATCTGTCGAAATTTTCGAAAAATCGAATTTATCGTACAATAAACAGACAAGGGCTTTAATTAATTTCTGCGAAGAAACAATGGCTAGGAAAAGTTTTTATTTTTAAATCAAATTGAAGATCAGAGCCGTGGAATGTGTTCATATGCACGATAGGGAGTGTGCACTTTCGGCTCTATAAAGCGTTCAGATTGTACACCACGAAGTAAATATTTTATCATTGTCGCAGAATGACTCCTATAATATTTTTAGTTTTAAATCTACGTCATTTACGCAGTCTTATATGGAGAAATCGTGAAACTTTGAATATCAGCTGAAATTTTGACGCTGGGCGGGGATTTCACGAGAATGGCGTTGGGACCCAAGGGATAGATAGTCACAGTGAATGGTAATTGCGTGGTGAATGTTTGGGATAGGGTTGTATCGGTATCGTGTGTGTGTGACCTCGGCTGATTTTTATGTGGCGTCTTTCTGGACCGACCTCGCTCCTTTACTTAACTTGCGTTTCGAACGGATGAATCTCCTTAATCTGTTCTATTTTGATGTAATCTTAATTCTACACGTAAAGTCTGGTATATGGCTGGCGATATGGGCTATATGACTGGCTATATGGGCTATATGGGGCTGAAATTTTGAAGCTGGGCGGGGATTTCCCGAGGATGGCGTTGGGACCCAAAGGGATACATAACGTTTAACGGCAGAAAAGTCTGTCCAAAAAAATATGCAGCTCATCCAGCGATATATGTATCTACAGTCGCGTGATCGTGGTGTCTTTAATTAAACTACATCATTAATCCGCTTCGATTCGATTCGTGTTATGCGAGGTCCCCATACATTAATCAGGCGAGGTCCCACACACAGGATACCGGTTCAACCCTATCCCAAACATTTGCCGTGAATTTCTATTAACTCTGGCTTTGGTCCCAACGCCACTCTCGTGAAATCCCCGCCCAGCATCAAAATTTCAGGTGTCGTTCATAATTTCACGTTTTCTCCATATTGGACGGCATTAATGACCTATGTTTAGAAATAAAAAATAATTACAGGAGTCATTAGGCTACAAGGATACAGAATATTACTTCGTGTTGTACAATATGAAGCTTTATAAAGCCGAAACTGCACACACCCTATCGTGCATAAGAACTCCTTCCTCGGCTCTGATCCTCAATTCGATTTGTAAATAGAAAGGCGTCCTAGCCATTGTTTCTTCGCGGAAATTCAATAAAGGACTTACCTGTTCAATGGAGGATAAATTCGATTTTTCAAAAGTTTCAACAGATTCCTCGCGGTGGGTCCGGGATTATTAGGTCCCAACTAACCATGGGTATACTG
>JAJMBI010000131.1:16607-28265 GCA_030572815.1 Starmerella asiatica | reverse complement strand
ATTCCTGTTTTACCGTCTGTGGTGTACGGGCCAGTCACTGTAACGTTCGTGGTGTACGATCCAGTCCACGGTGCAGTAACAGTAGTAGCGATCGGGGGAGCGGTAGGCGTCAAATGGCTTACCGTAGTTATAATCCCGGTCTTACCATCTGTGGTGTACGGTCCAGTCACTGTGACGTTCGTGGTGTATGATCCAGTCCATGGTGCAGTAACAGTAGTAGCGATCGCGGCAGCGGTAGGCGTCAAATGGCTCACGGTAGTTGCAATTCCGATTTTACCATCTGTGGTGTACGGCCCAGTCACTGTTACATTCGTGGTGTACGTTCCAGTCCAGGGTGCAGTTACCGTGGTAGCGATAGCAGGAGCGGTAGGCGTCAAATGGCTCACGGTTGTTACGATTCCTGTCTTACCGTCTGTGGTGTACGGGCCAGTCACTGTGACGTTCGTGGTGTACGTTCCAGTCCAGGGTGCAGTTACCGTCGTAGCGATAGCAGGAGCGGTAGGCGTCAAATGGCTCACGGTTGTTACGATTCCTGTCTTACCGTCTGTGGTGTACGGGCCAGTCACTGTGACGTTCGTGGTGTACGTTCCAGTCCAGGGTGCAGTTACCGTCGTAGCGATAGCAGGAGCGGTAGGCGTCAAATGGCTCACGGTTGTTACGATTCCTGTCTTACCACTCGTGGTATACGGTCCAGTCACTGTGACGTCAGTACTATAAGATCCTGTCCAGGGTGCTGTTACCGTAGTAGCTATCGCAGGAGCGGTCGGTGTCTGAACAATTATGCTCGTATCCGTGACAACCACGTTACTCACAGTCGTGACAAATGGCCGCACAAAAGTTGTGGTATAAGAACCTGTCCAAGGAACCGTAGTAGTAAAGTTCTTAGGGCAATAACCATCCAATTTGTTCCTGTTTAATTTGTTGAACACAAGTTCTCCAAAGCTAGTGTGGTAACTACCGCCGGGCAGTTCAACGCCAACGTGGAACTGATAAATAGTATTCACCTGTGTCCAAATCATGCGGATAGGATAAATTTTGCCAGCTTCAAATTGGAGCGTCTTTACCAATCGTTCCCATCCACCGTTGTTGTACCCTACTGTGAAAGTCTGCTTGATCTGGTCAGCACTTTGGAAATTGGGTGAGCCCACGGAGCAGCAAGTACCTCCTTCGCCAACTTGGAGAGTACCAATGTCATCAGCAATCATGTTAAAGACATAAGATCCCGTTAGTGGAGCTACAAAGTAGCCCGTATAAACAATCGTGAAGTTAGACATTTCCAGATTAACACCGTACAAATTTCCCCGTTGCATGTAGGGGACAGTCCCTTGAGCCACTTCAACATCTGTTACTGGCCCAGATGAAGCAAATTGGCCTCCGTAATTCTGGTACCCGGTGATAAAGAAGGAGCTATCACTGAGAATGTCCCAGTTGAAATGAGGATAACGCCAATAAGTCACATCGAATCCAGTTTCGCCTACAGCAGAGGCTACGGGACAAATACTGGAAATACCAAGAACAGTTGAAAGTAAAACGGTAATCAATAGCATTAATGAAGAGAACCTGAAGATTTGGGGATGCCAATTATATATAATTACAATCGAGATTTCTATTTGAAGAAAGAATAAGGCTCACCGATATGCGGACACGCAGATGACGTATTTTGGTTTGAGAAATGCGTATGCACGTTGGTAAGGCCACTAACCTTCTGATGCATTTGCGCCGCACCTTCTTATTCGCTAAGCTATATCTATTTATAGTACATTGCATAACATGAAGTAAGTTAGTTTACACTTAGATTACTAGCACCCATTTTACGGCCCCGGAAGTAAGCATAGTTTTACCATATAGGTATGGCAAATGAACAAAAAAGTATCATCAACGTTCGATATTCACTACTCATTGTGTAGTTGCCCATCGTTAAAAGCAGCACCTGCATATGCTGAGTAAGCATAACCTGCATACTGCATGCATTCTACGAGCTAAATGCCGCAACCTCGTCACCTGAAATCTTTTTCGAATACGTTGATTTATATAATATTTTGTATTACCCTTTGGCTTGAAATTTTAAATAGTACACTATTACGAGACCTCTGTATCTGCCTGTACTACTGGGCTCTACTCAAAGTGTGACTTAGCTTGTTTCATGGGTGGCATATGCCCGCAATCAAATGAAATCGAAGCCGTCATCGAACTACTAAGTGCGCTGCATTAAATATGCATGAGGTGCATGTTGCATGGATGTTAAGCACGAACTTCGGCAATGCAAGCCTGTGACGCTCAGACTGCATAACCCTACATCCTCGCAATATTACACTATCGGTCATGCATCACGCACGGTAAGCCTCGAAGCCCTCCCCGGCCGCGTGAAGAGGAATCCAGCGATGCACCTAGCTTATTCCCTAAACAAAACCAATACAGACTTCTCACCTGTATCATCTTGAAAAACTTGATGCTGGTCGCAAGGCAAAAAAGCTCTATAAATTTGCAAACATTCTTGTTTGGGGGCATGAAGTAAGTGATATCTAAAATCATTTAAAAATCTTCACGGGATTAGGGTTGCACCGCATATATTTGATCTTCGGCGCGGGGAATGAGTAGGGGGGAGTACCATGGTGCATACGCAAACCCTACCTCAGTGCATATGCATGTATTAGTAATACATATGGATTCGCTAATTTTATGAAGGAGCGGCGGCGGTTCTTCCTACACCGCCATAATGATCTCATGATCTCTGGTGCCGTTCGCCTCTATTCCATCATTCTGTTCTGTGAAGTTCGCTAGTAGTTGAGGCGTGAGGTATCTTCAGCACATGCTGTTATTACAGTTAACGATAAAATTGATTTATATGCCACGGCTTCCACGCAGTCACATTAATAAAAGCGTTTAGTTAATTGAAGGTTGGTGAACATCGGAACCCCGGATTTTTAAGGGGCTTTTTATTTGCATAAAAAAAAGCGAAACCAGAAGGCTTTGTTGATCGAATAGCCAATAGAGTAAGCTCATGCGTTGTGTGGTTCCGGTTAAGGGCTCTGGATGCCGCACGAGAGTGGAGAATGCGAGTGGCCGCTGCATTCCACACTTACGTTAAAAGTCTGTACCTTACTAGTGCCGACAAGTGGGCATATCTTATCGAGAAGGCAGCTTTTACTAAGTTGCATAGAGAAGTACGTTTATATGGTAGTAGGTTAGCTACGTGAATCTGGGCTCTACTATCAGCCAATGCCTGTATAACATATGCACCTAAATAGATGGAAACTATGAATAGAACCGCTGATTTTAGTTCTGAATTGCTGCGGCACACTGAACAGGGTTATAAAAAGCTAAAATATGCATATCATTAGTCGCTCCAACTATAGGTAAAGCATGATTGCCGCTCTTATCGAATGCCGCTCTTATCGAATGCCGCTCTTATCGAATGCCGCTCTTATCGAATGCCGCACACGGGAATATGCATTGTCTTGTTTGCAATACAGTTGATCGGGCTGTGTAAATAGAAAGCATCGAACGTCAGCCCGATACCCCGCAAAATAGTGCCTTCAACTTGAGAAATGGATAAAGTATTTATAGCTGTACAACACTTACAAAGTAAAACAGTTACATTACATTTAATATGCGATTTTTTGTATATATTGTGAACCCAAGCTGAGGTAAACTGAGCCGCCGATCGCACTCCTAGATTAGTGACGCCCAATCAAAATGACGATGATAGGTTGTATTGAACGCCAGTGATTGTTTTATGGTCACCACACTATATAACTACCAAAAGACTATATGAGTTAGTTAGCAAAATTATGGAACAGGAAATGAATATTGTGTTTCCGCAGCATCCGCCTGAATAGCATCCGCCTGAATAGCCGTTTGTATAACTCACATCAGTACTGCAGGATGAACGTTGCATTGCCGCTCTAATTGCGCCACGCCAAGCCTGCAATATGCATGACGCTAAGTGCAAGGCCCCTGCTCATATAGGGCAGGCCGCCGATCGCATTCCTAGATTAGTGACGCCCAATCAAAATGAGGATGATAGGTTGTATTGAACGCCAGTGATTGTTTTAAACGCCAGTAATTGGCGGCGTACCTTATATGGTCACCACACTATATAACTACCAAAAGACTATATAAGTTCGTTAGCAAAATTATGGAACAGGAAATGAATTTTGTGTTTCCGCAGCATCCGCCTGCATAGCCGTTTGTATAACTCATATCAGTACTGTAGGTTGAACGTTGCATTGCCGCTCTTATTGCGCCACACCAAGCCTGCAATATGCATGACGCTAAGTGCACGGCCCCTGCTCATATAGGGCAGGCCGCCGATCGCATTCCTAGATTAGTGACGCCCAATCAAAATGAGGATGATAGGTTGTATTGAACGCCAGTGATTGTTTTAAACGCCAGTAATTGGCGGCGTACCTTATATGGTCACCACACTATATAACTACCAAAAGACTATATAAGTTCGTTAGCAAAATTATGGAACAGGAAATGAATTTTGTGTTTCCGCAGCATCCGCCTGCATAGCCGTTTGTATAACTCATATCAGTACTGTAGGTTGAACGTTGCATTGCCGCTCTTATTGCGCCACACCAAGCCTGCAATATGCATGACGCTAAGTGCACGGCCCCTGCTCATATCGGGTTAGGAACTATGCGGGGCTGAGCTAAATAGGTGCTGCTGCATCGGCCATTTAAAAATATTTAACCCTACTATAAGGAAGGCTTTCAACGCCTACACTTATGTTACTATATGTCGAAAAAGCCTACTAATTAATCATTCATATAACAAGTGACACCTGGTATTAGACTTTAAGACATACTAAGTAGATCGAATCTTTCACAGGAACGGCCCCAATCAAAAATAAATAAGCTAGGAAATTAGGGCTGCGCATTCAGGAAGTGCACTGTAGCAGAGATATGGCACTTGGCCAGTTAGCGGTTCGGAGTCCGGTGTTTCTTGAAACTAGCGGTATCACGTTCCTGCTAGTCAAGCCAAGCCATATGCCAACGCGACCATTGCAGCACCTCGCTACTACTGGCAACTAGCTTGCCGGTAATTTCTGGAGGTATAATGCACTTGTGTTTATTTCAATAGAGTATTATTTAGGTAGGTTGCTCAAATATTTGCTGAGAATAGGAGTCTATATGCATGGCACCCACTAATGAACGAATTCACATGCTGCACTTGTAGAATCGCTGTTACATCACTACGGAAAACATTCATAAACACCCACAGGCATTCATAGTCTCATAACGCCGCGGTGATTGAAGGGACATGAGAACTACCCCATAAACTGATCCAAATTGCAGACCAAATTTGGTTCGTATCAACACACACCCTCACACAGCATTCAATCAGTAATGGTAAAAATTTTTTTTATTTATGTTTAGACACTTGTGAATATACAGTAGGCAACGAACGAGAAATATTTGGCGCGTGGAGATACGCACGTGATATCAGCGACGCGTCCTTGCCGCCCTCCCCCCCCCTTGGCTTGTCTTTGAAACGCTGGGAGGTCGGGCCGACGCGACTTAACTCCTTGCCGCAACCCCTACCACTAATTAGGAGAAGCATCCAATTTAGCGATACGTTCGTTGAATATCCTCCACACGCACAATGTCGTCCCCCCCCAGCGAGATGAGCTCGCCAGTGATTCTATCATCACCATCAAGCAGTAACTCACCCCCCCACTCAGCAGAACCTGCTGCGGTAACGCGCGAGTCCGAGACCGCCATTTTCGGCAGCGACTTGTTCGTTCCCTCGAGCCCGCCCGGGTCGAGTCCGCTGCGCTCGAGCCCCCTAAATGACTCTCCGAACATGAATGACCAACATGGCCGCCTTCGGGCCAATTTTGACTCTACAAAGTTCGTTCCTGCACCAGATTCGTCACCCCTATCTTTTAGCTCATCGCCAGCAGCTACGCTGAGCAGCAGCATGCGGAGCGACCGTGACACTTCCCGAATACGTCCTGGCACAACGAACCGCCGCGGAGAATTCGGCATGATGAGTTCTGATGCGGTGTCCGACATGCCCAGCGAGCTCGGTGGTGAGCCCGTGCGGGTTATTTGGGGCACCAATGTGTCGATTTCGGAAACCACCGAAAGTTTTAAACGTTTTCTGTCCGGTTTCAGGCCGCGGTACCGCATGGCGTTCGACGGTTTACCCGTGGCACCCGGTGAGGGCGAACAAGCAATTTATATGGAAATGCTCGACGAAATGCGAAAGTTGGGCACGACTAATCTGAATTTGGATGCCCGCAACTTGCTGGCGTACCCGCAAACCACTAAGCTGTACCATCAACTCATTAATTACCCGCAGGAGGTCGTACCTATCATGGATAATGCCCTTAAGGAGCATTTAGTCGCAGTTGTCGAGTCTGAGGTGGCGGATTCTATTGCGGAACTCAACGAGATTGAAGCCAAGGCATTCAGGGTGCGTCCTTATGGGCTGCCGTGCCGGGAGGGCCTCCGGGAGTTGAACCCGGGTGATATTGACAAATTAGTTACCATTAAGGGACTTGTTTTGCGAGCCACACCGGTAATTCCCGACATGGGCGATGCATTTTTCCGGTGCGCAGTTTGCCGGCACACTGTCGTAGTGGAAATCGATAGGGGAACCATCACTGAACCCACTAAGTGCACACAGCCATCTTGTGGCCAAGTCGGATCGATGGAACTCGTGCATAATCGGTGTCGGTTCAATGATAAGCAAGTAGTGAAGTTACAGGAAACCCCCGATGTGATCCCGGACGGCCAGACGCCGCACACGGTGTCGCTGTGTGTGTATGACGACCTTGTGGACTACTGCAAGGCTGGCGACCGTGTCGAGGTTACCGGTGTGTTCCGTGGCGCTCCCGTGAGAGCCAATCCGCTGCAAAGGGTGCTGAAGAACCTGTACAAAACGTATGTTGATGTGGTGCACATTCAGCGCGATAACCCGAAACGGTTGGGTGTGGACACCACAACTAGGGATGACGACGTGCGGGTTTTCAGTGATGACGACGTGCAGGAAATCCGGCAAATTGCGAGCAGGCCTGACGTGTTTGAGTTGCTTTCGCGATCTTTAGCACCGTCGATCTACGAGAATGACGATGTAAAGAAGGGCATTCTGCTGCAATTGTTCGGTGGTGCGAACAAAACGTTTACGAAGGGTGGTAAACCGAGGTACCGCGGCGACATTAATATCTTGTTGTGCGGCGATCCGTCAACGAGTAAATCGCAAATGCTCACGTACGTTCATCGTATTGCCCCGCGAGGCATTTACACGAGCGGTAAAGGCTCTTCGGCCGTAGGTCTTACTGCCTACGTCACCAAGGATGCTGAAACGAAGCAATTGGTGCTAGAGAGTGGTGCCCTGGTGCTCAGTGATGGCGGTGTGTGTTGCATTGACGAGTTCGACAAGATGAGCGATTCAACCCGGTCCGTTTTGCATGAAGTGATGGAACAGCAAACAGTGAGCATTGCGAAGGCCGGGATCATTACGACGCTGAATGCCCGCACATCGATCCTCGCCAGTGCGAATCCCATTGGCTCGCGCTACAACACGAAGCTGCCTGTTTTGCAGAACATCGATTTACCGCCGACTTTGTTGTCGCGGTTCGATTTGGTGTACCTCCTTATCGACAAAGTGGACTCGAATGCCGACAGACGCCTTGCTAAACACCTAACGGCGATGTACCTTGACGACCGGCCCGATAATGGCAGCGAGCAGGAAGTCGTTAGCACCGAGTTTCTCACAAAATACGTGTCGTACGCGAAGCAGAACATTCACCCGCAGATCACCCATGCCGCCAAAAATGAATTAGTGCAGACGTACGTCCAAATGCGCTCATTAGGGGAAGATCCGCGCGCTTCAGAACGCCGAATCACTGCAACGACTCGTCAGCTAGAGTCGATGATCCGGTTAAGTGAAGCACACGCCAAGATGCGGCTCAGCCATTTTGTCGAAACTGAGGATGTCACTGAGGCTGCGCGGCTGATCAGGTCGGCCATCAAGGAGTATGCCACGGACCCACTAACCGGAACCATCGATATGGATCTTGTACAAACGGGTCACTCAAGGGCACAGCGCGAGCAGTTCGACACGCTGAAGACCCGTGCACTGTCTCTACTCACCGAGCACGTTACGGGCTTACCTTACGATGAGCTTGTTCGCCGCATTGTCGAGCTTAGTGTGGACCGGGTTGATGTTGCCGATATTTCATTGATGTTGCGTGAATTGCAGCAAGAAGGTGCTCTCACGGTTGGTGCCCGCCGCATTGTACGCAAAACGGGGACCCGTTAATATTTATATACATAATCTACAGAATCTACAGAAGTTTTTCAAAGGCCAAAGCAGCGGCTACCGACTCACAGGCGGCATTCCCGGGATTAAACTCTGCAGCAGGAGCATGCTTCACCACGCTCACTTCCGTTTTACGGCCACTAAATTTACCGCCCTCGGCCAGCGAGAGCTGCAGCAAGTTCTTTTGAAGCTCGAGCTCGGCAAGCGTCACATACGCTGAGCTGTGGAACAAATATGTGGCCTTTTCACCCTGCAACTCGATGTCTAACTCAGCGGGGATGTACCTTGGACGCAACCTATCAAAGCGGCACCGTTTAAGGAAGTATTCCTCGATCTCAGCGGTAGGCTCGATCGGGTAGGTATGTGCCAGACTAATTTTAAAGTCGCATTTCGCGTGCGGCAGCGATACATGCGCGCTGGCCTCCACGGGTACCGCCAGGATGCGCGGCAGTTGCGTCAGTGGCTGCGTGTCGACCAACCCCGCTGGCGGTTCGGCCCATACTTCAATGGGTGGCAGCTTATTGGCATTCTCTTGCTTGGGATCCGGCACAAACTTCATCTGGATAAGCCGCAAGTTCGACGGCAGTGCCAAATCTTTATGCCGGTTCACAAACACGCCCTTCTTGTCTTGCTCACTAATGTCTAAATTCAATATATTCGACCAGAAGTCGTGCTTTCCCTCATCCACAGGCGGTTCAGGCTTGAGTGGAGTCTCATCATGGACATCATCGGCATACATTGGCAAGGTGCTGGCAGCTTTAGTCACGAGCGGGATATTCGCGCAAAAAGTCTTGAGCATGCCGGCATTCGGCAGAAGCTCAGTAGTGGCAGCATGAAGAATGTAACCTGGAGTTACCGTCAACGTTGTGCTGACCCCCTTAACACTTGGTGGAGCCGGGTGTTTACTTGCCAGGTCAGTAGCAATGCCCACCAATTGACTTTCCAGTGTGTCACACTTCGTATGGGGTGCATCACTGAACTGTGGAGCTTCCAATTGTTTAAGTTCGATATCTGGCATAGCCAGTTGATGGCCCCTTTGCTTAACTGCCTCCCAGCGGCTCCAACTTCGTAGCCGGTCAAGCCATTCCAATGCATCATTATCATCAAACGGATGAAACGCATTATCAATACTCTGTTTGTTGTACCACCACCCAACCGGTTTCCATTTTTTCATCATTGCGGGCGTTGCCAACTGTAACAACAGCCGTTTCGCAACCGCCGTGTTCGCATGCCGCTGAGGACCAGCACTATAAACACACAGCGTCTCCGCGGCCTCGTCAAATTTGGTGAGGTACGTCGACGTCAGCCTTTGCAGCACGGCCAATTCATCAGCGTATAATCCCAAATTAATATACTGGTTAACCCCGCTCAAGTCCAGTTCGGTAACGACAGTGCTTTCAATGAATCTGTTCAGCATCGCCTCGATCCAGTCGAAGGTTTGCTGGCCACTGTGAACGATTATTTGGTGCCTGGCCGGTAAAATCGATATTTTGGCACCGCTTTTCGTCCAACTCCTCAGTAAATCGCCCTGATTACCCAGTGCTAGCACGAACTCTTGCTCGTTTAACTCTAAAACGTTCTCGACAAACGTCGAGTCATCATCGCGGACAAACAACTGCCACGCCTGCGTCATAATGAGCTGTGCCATGTCCCGTTTATTCAAGTTCCGCAGCCTTGAAGCAGTGTTAAACGTTTGCAAATACTCCTGCAGCTGTGATCGTTTAAACCCGCGCACCAAGTCGGCTTTGATCTGCTCAAAACGGATACTTGTGATGCCCAAGGATTCGGGACGCTGCGAATTGATGGCATCCACCGTATTCATGGCTTGTTTGAGGTGTGTATCCACCGAATTCGGCATGCCATTAGACGAACCCGAAGGCTCCGCCATTTGGTCAATTCCATTTTCATGATTGTTAGGTGCATATTTTGCCTCATTAGTCTCATTTAAAGCAGCATACTTGTTGATGCTCAAGCGACGTCTCGGGCGACGGGGTTTGACTTTGACAATCCCGGCCTCCCGTGGGTTCAAGATAATGGGATCTGCATTCGAATACAATCGCCAGCTTGTACGCACGCCAAGGCGGGCAGGGATGGCAGAGATTCTGCGTAGCATCGATTTGCACCTGAACCTTAGGTTGGCCCGCTGCTTACCTAATTTTTTTTTTCTCCTTACACTTGGGGGTGGGAAATTTCACCAGCAATGGGCCCCAAACGGAAGCGTGCAATTCGCCCCCCCAAGCCCGTACCGGTACAATTCATTGAAATTGATGATCCAGATTCTACTGATGGAACAACTCCACCCAGAAAAAAACGGGTTCCCGTTTTAACAATTGCCCAAAAGTACGCCCAAGCCGTGGAGGCCACGCAGCACCAGTTTGAAGTCGAACACGGTTTGTGTTGGCAGCAAATTTGGGGCCCCGACCAGATGCTGGAAACAAATAGCCCATTCGACTTTGATTTACCCGAATTGGTGTGGACGGGCTGCCAAAAATCTCAGTTTTTCGAACTTCTCGGCCGACGCGGGGAGGCAAGAATCGCGGAAATCGCAAATATAATTGGAAAACCTGTAGCTGAATGCCAAGAATACCTAGCGCGCGTCTCCCAGGCCTCTAAGGAAATGGGAATCGTTATCAGTTCGGCAGATATCCCGGCCGCTGATGAGGTGCCCACGGATCTTATTGAACCGGACCTGCCCGTTTTTGCTCCAACGGAAGAAGAGTTGAGGTGGAAATTATCCGAGGAGGCCAGATTATTCCATGAGCCCCACCATGGCGAACTCGACATATTTAATATAAAAGCTTTTGCACGACGCACCTCGTTAAAAATAACCCCGGAAGTATTTTTTATACTAAAAGAAATGGTGGTCGAGCTGGTGCGGGACATTGTACTGCAGTGTATACGTGAGCTGCCTAAGGGGGACATCTACGGTGAACATGTTGAATATGTGCTGGAAAAGCCGCTGGTGGTTCCCGCACCGCTCCCTGTGGACGTTGAGGAAAGCGACGAGGAAGAAAAGTTTGATGGGCGGTTGTATAACAATGAAACGGTCTGGTTAGAGACGTTCGATACGTACCGCGCGAACATGGCGCTGTACCTCAGGGGACTGGCGCCGAAGCCACTTTTAGAGAGTTTTATGCTTTCTGATAAGCTTGATGAGTTCATGCGGAGCAATGCATAGCCTCTAAAGAGATAAAAGGGAGCGAAAGAATCTGAAAGGAGGCACTTGAAAGGAAGCACATGAAGGGAAGCACATGAAAGGAACCACATGAAAGGAAGCACATGAAAGGAAGCACATGACAGGAAACACATGAAAGGTATCACATGAAAGGAACCACATGAAAGGAACCACATGAAAGGAACCACATGAAAGGAACCACATGA
>JAJMBI010000131.1:0-16573 GCA_030572815.1 Starmerella asiatica | reverse complement strand
CACATGAAAGGAACCACATGACAGGAAACACATGAAAGGAACCACATGACAGGAACCACATGAAAGGAACCACATGAAAGGAACCACATGAAAGGAACCACATGACAGGAAACACATGAAAGGAACCACATGACAGGAACCACATGAAAGGAACCACATGAAAGGAACCACATGAAAGGAACCACATGAAAGGAACCGCATGAAAGGAAGCATTAAAGGAATCTAAAAGGAAGCAGCAACGTGTGCCAACGTATTACTGTCTATATGTTTGAGAATAGCTGGTGAATGGCTGAACTTGCAAAGCAGGAACTTAGGTATCTACATGTATTACTATTTATATCGGAATTGTCTGTGTAGCGGAATTCGCTAAGACGTTTATATCGGAACTGACTGTGTGAATGACTGAATTTGCTGGGGCGAGTGCCCTGGGCTATACTGTCGGGTGCTGGCTTGATAGATGGGAGTGCTAGCTGTAAGTATGCAAACTTAACAGCTTTAACACGTTGCGGGTCTATATAATTGCTGTATTTACGATTTGTTTGTATACTATATGCATTGCTGGGTTGTTTGTATACTACATGCATTGCTGGGGCAGGGTGCAGGGTGCCATGCTGTGCAAGGATTATAGTGCCGACGAGTTGCCCCCCACGTCGCAGGCCATTGCCGACGGGCTTGCCTTCGTTAACAATTTGAGCAAAAGTTGGCATTTCGCCAAACAGTTCGGCAAGGTCGCCACTTACACCCACTGGGATGCCAACGGCCAATATTGGGCGGCCCGGGTAAGCTCGGGCAGCGAAGATTACGAAACTATGCGGGCGACCGTTTTGGAAAACCACACTGCTAATGAGGCACAGTACATTGGCATGGTGCAATCTTACGAGGAATTGGCCCCCGTTGATGGTTATAAAAGCTATTCGGTGCGGTACAAATTCCCCTTCCCATTGCGGCCTCGCGACATGGTGATCTGGCTGGCTGGAGTGGAAACAATTAGGGGTAAGCAGTTCGTTAATGTTACTGTTCCAAGAGCATACCCTGACACCGGAGCAGTGCGGGCTCGGTACGTCTCAATTGAGGTGGTTACAAAGTGTGACACCGGTACGGAGTGGGTAATGGCGACAACCAGCAGTGCTGGAGGGTGGGTACCCCAGTTTATGCAGCGGCCCAAACTGCCGGCTGCCGTTGCTGAGGATATCCCTCAATTCGAGCAATGGCTTGCCAATCAATAAATAGTATGTATATTTGAGGCATGTCCCAGTTTACCCGAAACTATGTCCCTCAATTCAGCTAATTGCAACAAGTAGTTATCATCAAATATGTAGGTTACATGCCTTTGACACGACTCAACAAACTGTTCGTACGCGCGTACAATGCGAAATCACCCATTAAACTTAATCCCGGTTAATCTTACTGCAATATGCGTGCCATTTCGAGCCTCGATGCACGTGACTGGGCTTATCATACACATGCATATAAACCTGGTTGGACGCGATGCCGGATGTAAGGGCAATATATCATGTGACCAAACTTTTAAAACCCACACATAAATAAACCGATACCACCGGGATAATAGTTCCACGCTTTTTTGCAGCATGGCAACAAGTGCGATGCACTCGCGGGTGACCTTTTCAAAAGACTTCCGGCCTTTGGGTCCCGATAATTATCGGGTATACGAGGGAATCACCTATGCAAGTTTAAACGGAGCTGGTCTCCGATCTGCCCACGATATTCGCACGCAATATAGGATCGGATACCGCTTAAAGAACATTAAAGATTTGTTATCAATGACATCCGATTCCCACTCGCTCAACGAAAGTTTACGGGTTTCTAATGAAGTCCAAGAAGCTTATAGGCAGGAACTTGGCAAGGATGTCAGCTCGCCCAATTGGTCAGTGGCCGACATGGGAGCCATTGTGTTTGGATTGGCAGTGGCACTGGCCTATGCATCACTAACGGGCAAACTGCCTAGTCCAAACGACTTCTGTTCTCAAACTGACCGCGTAATTTACAAACTTGAGGATGGCATCGACCTGGATTCCAATTGTGTGTTTATTCCAAAGCATATCAAAACCTACTGCCAGGGGGAGGTGTATGCTGCACTGCTGCACGCTATCTGGGCGGCCAATGGCAAAGCGGTAGTCGCTCACCTGCATAAAGCCGAGAGTTTTGTGCCCGAGTACCGTCCAGACCATGCCATCCCGGCATTTTACCAGGCATTGAAGCTAATGGAAGATATATATAATAGTGCAGGCGAAGGAGGACTGTTTGTTCTTCATTTATTGCGCGGCATACACTCAGTGGCCCTGGTTGTACCGCATACTGATGAGGGCGGAGTCGTGGGCGACTGGTTACAAACCGGATTATATCAACCCCCCCGTGGGATCATGTTCGGGAAGATCAAAGAACAATCGTTTAAGACTAATATGGGCTCACTAACGGAATGGGTCGACTCCTGGCTATTGACTTCCGCGGCGGCCGTGGCCCATTGTGACCCCCTCATCAAAATCAATGGCCGCATGTACCCCACAATAATGCGGGCTGTGTCCGAATACTACTCGGGAGTTACCGACATCCGCGTAAATGCCGCGGCATTTGCTGAAGTTTATATCCCCTCAATGGCCAAACTGTATGGGTTCAATGAATGTGGAAGTCAAGGAACCACGCTGTTTAAAGCCATGAGCTGGCTACTAAAGAACACCACGTACAAATCGTATCAGGAGATGGCGCCGTGGTTCTGGATTGAACCCACGGGCTTGATTGGGTACGACGAGTTGGGAACGGTTGCTGAAGACGAGCATTTCGCCAGCCGCGGGCGGTATAAACACCGAGAGCTTGTCCTCCCCGCGGTGCCGGATGCCCTGCTGGCCACCGAAATCGAGCCGAATCCGCTGAGTTATCTTTCATATGCCCGGTTTGCTACCTTAAGGCAGCTACCTTTGCTCGATTATATTCGTGATGTGGATGGCACTGTCGAAGGTATCCATGTTGTTCAATATGCCGCCCGCGACTTTGCTTTCATTCGTAAAGAACCCCAAGTGCAACCAGAGCTGGATACGCCTTTAAGAGACCTTTTAAAGGTGCACCGTGGGATGTGCACCCCCGCAGAAGGTATGAATTTTGGGAAATTCTGGCTGCTCGCCTTCTACCTTGTCCACTTGCCTAAATCGGGCGACTTTTTAGCCCGGCTGTCACCGACAATAATACCGCGCAAGAACGACATTTATGACTTGACGGTGTCGTACCATCCTTTACCCATTAGTTTCATCCGGTATGCCTAGAAAATTGCATCCACTCCAACATTTATTGACACTTCAATAACACAAGCTCAATGCACACTTCAATCGCACAATTGCACACTTTAATAACACAATTGCACACTTCGATAACACAAGCTCAATGCACACTTCAATAGCACAATTGCACACTATAATAACACAAGCTCAATACACACTTCGATATAATAGCACAATAGCACACTTCAACACCTCACACAATTACTGAACGAGATCGAATGGGTGTGTTCGCTGGGCATGTACCAGTGGACTTCCCCGCACAGAGGCAATTGCAAACGGAAAACATGGTTGCCGTTGTGATCACTACATGCTAACTACCTCTAAAGATGTACAATTGCCTAATTAGTCAATGCGTATCGCCCTTGCCACTTACCAACTTGGCTCACGCATAACCACCCTAGGCGCAGGGTAGCGCGCCACACCATGGACAACGAGCACACGCGCGGGTTCCAGTACCACGCGTCGTTGCCGTACGCAACCGAGTCGCACGAGTCGGCATTAGCCGATTTGGCACCATTAGTGGCCCATTTACAAAATTTAGATGCCCGCAATGCGCTGCAACACTACGAATTCGGCACTGCGTACGCGCACGCCGCGGCGCTGGCCACGCGCGATATTTTGAACTGGACAAAACGGAAATTAGAAGTTCCGCTTTCCTCCAAACTACTTTTAACCCGCATTTTTTTGGAAAATGCGCTCAACGCCGTGGAACCGACGCTGTTTGTGCGCTACGGCGCCGCGGTGCTTCTGCTGTGGAAAAGCCGGGCCAGCCGTCATTTCTTGCAAGCTGAGGCTGCTCACCCATCTCAGCAGTTTGCATTCGTTGATTACGTGCAGTTGGTGTGCCTTGTACGCAACACTGTGGTGCTCACCGATGCTGCTCCTCAGGAAACCGCGAAACTCGATGATTTGACATCCGCGGCACCGGCAACCATCGCTTTAAAGCTTGCAAGGCTGTTTGCTCCCGTGGCATGGAAACTGGGCGATGCAGAGCGCAATTGGCAGTGGTTGAATGACGAGTTGCTGTGTTTACTCGGCCCAGCCAAGCATAAACCGGCCCAGATGCTGGTTGTGGATGCACTGTGTGCGGTTTTACCGTATGCGGATCAACACTGTCTTACGCAATTGTTCAAATTGTACACGCGCGTTGCCGGAGACGTGGCCGCGAGGGCGGTGTTGCCGGCCATTGCCGAGTTTGCGAAAATTTCGTTGCTGCGTGATAGTGAAACTACCGAAAACGGTAGCGAAAATGCAGTTGGGTTGAGCGATAGCCAATTAGACATTTGTTTTCAAACTGTACTACATGCATTGCAGCTGCCGCTGGCCCAGAACAGCGGGAAACGGTCGCGGCCGCGTAAAACCGTGGATGCGCGTGCATTCGCGAAGCTCGTGGTGTGGTCAACCACTCCCCAGGATCTGCGCGCGCTCAACAAATTGGATTCGCTGGTGAATGCCGCATTGTCGTTTTGTCACCCATCCAACACGGGTGCATGGACTGCATTGATCGTTGCACTGCTGCTGGAAACAGCCACGTCGTATATACGCAGGGTAAACACCGAACACGAGCTCGGTGTTTCTGCTAAAAGTAGATTGACCGATGAGGTAACCAACAAGTTTGTGGGCATTCTGAGACCGGCATTGCTGTTGTGCATTCACAGCTCGAACCCGTTCGTGTTTGCCACTTCGCTGGATGCTTTGCGGTTAGTAGCCTTGTTGGCTCCATATGCAGTAGTGCCCCAGCTCTTGGGAGTCGTGTACCCGACTTTACAGCACGGTTTGCACCACCCGCAGCGACTGCTTACTTCGACGGCGGTTTTAGCACACATTGCAGGCCCGCTAACGCATCTGCCGGCATTCAAAATGCATTTGACTACCCTGCTCGAACTGAGTCTGCCGAACTTGGACACAAACGACACGAAACGGTGCTTTTTAACCATCGCTTTGTTCCAAACTGTTGCGGGTTTAACGGAATTCGCGGATGTGAGCGATGGCGAGTCGCAGGTGTTTGCTCAGCAGGTGCTTCCTCAGTGCGTACATGCCTTGGACACAGGGTTGCCCGCTTTAGTGGATGAAGAAACTGCATTGAAGGTGGTTAAGGGGTCCTCAGCGGCGTTTCCCGAACTGGTAACGATGTTTATGCGGCGGATTTTCGAACTGCTCGAAACCACGCCGGAGCCTCGGCTGGGGAGTGCCGCCTCGGCCAGTGTTCTGCGAGTGTTGCTGGCCTGCGAGCCTAGTACTTATGAACGGCTGCTGGATATAATGCTGGAAGAGATCATGAACCCGCAGCAGCTGTCGCATGACGCGTTTGCCCAAGTATGTGGGGCGTTTGTGAGGGCGAACTGCTTTGTGGCATTCCCGAGACTGTTTAAAATGCTGGCAGCCAATATCCGCGAGGAAATTCTAGAGAATCAGGCCGGGTCGCAGCGTGTGCTGCTTCCTAAGGATTCAATGCTCTTGCGATACTTAAGCGTGCTGAACATGTGTTTACTGGCGACCAATGCCGCGCTGCTGATCGAAGTTTCTATAGAATTGCGCGATTTGTTAAAGCTGCTGAGGGACCGCACGAGCGTCAGCGTTGTTTACACCGTGGCGAATACGGTGCACCATGCCATTGCCGCTCTCATCGGATACTCGGTAGTGTTCCCGAACCCTTTAAACTTACCGCCAAGTGGTTACCCTGAGGGTTTGGACACGATCACTGAGGCCGAATTCATGCATTTCAAATGGAATGTGCCTACTGACCAATCCAAACAGTTGGCTGCCGACTTGTTTGCTGAGCATATCGATATAAGCGACGCTGAAATTTGCCGGTCCATTGATAAAGTGGGTACGAGCGTTCATGATAACGATGCCGTGAGCAACGCGCTCATTTTCATTCGCACGGCCACGGGTGCCATTGCAAACATCGCTGATATGGTTCAGAGTAAACGCGCGTATGTTGCGGAAATGCTAATGCGGATCTACAAAAAGCTAAGCAGGGACGACATTTCCGGGCTGAAGGAGGTACTGTTTGTGGCGAAAATGTGGCTGTGTGATGTCCAATATGAACGCACTGCCCGGCTGGAAACGCACCAACTCAATCTTTATTTGTACGAAAAGCGCTTGTATGAGGTGGCTGGCACGCACAAACGCAATTTGCCACCGGTGGTGATGGCCCGCCGCGCGCAACTGTACCACCACCAGCGCAAGGCCCTGGATACGCAGCACCGCACGTGCGACAAGCTGAGCAGGCAGTTGATCTTTGAAATTCTGTTGGATGCGTGCTTTTCCGCCTACCCAGCCGTTCGTCGCAACGCTTTCTCGGCCTTGTACAGTCCCTTAAAGATCTTTGCTGATGTGCAGCTGTATGGCGAAGTTTATGCGCGTATGCTCGACAACATTGAAGCATGTTTGGACTCGGAAGAGTACGAACGGGCTGAGGGCGGGTTTATGTTGCTGAAGTACCGCTCGTTTGGGTTGCACACTGTCGGTCGTAATCCCGAACTGCTGAAAAAGTTCACCTTCTTGTGTATGCGGGCTGGTGGCTCGGAAAACCGGCAGCTCAGCACGGTCTCCACGTTTGTGTTTTTCGCTTTGGTGCCGGACGTGCTCCGGCTGGGGATGGGAATGCCACTGAATGAAAACCCTGCGTGGCGAGGTGTTTCAAAGTTGGTGGAAACGCTGCTAGAAGAACCTTTGTCGGCTTTGCATTGGCGTGAGGCGTTGTTTCGTGCTACTTCGTTGCTGGCATTGTCCCAGTTTGCGCGTGTGCCGATCGACGCACGGATGCTTAAACTGCTGCTGAGCGGGGCGTTGGTGCACCACCCGGATGTTCGGGTAACTTCGGTGTTGGCCGTGGTGAACGTGCTTCAGAGCGCGTTACGCTATGGATTAGTGGGCTACGAATTCGATACGTACAGAGTAAATGGACCGATTGAGGTTCCGTATAATGTTGTGCAGTCGAAGGATACACAGCTGCTGGAAAATGACCTTTCCGCTTTTATAAAGCGATCGCCGCTGCCAGCCACGCGCGTGAAGTTCCAACCGCGGCCAATTGCCAACACTTTGAGGTTCGGCGCTCAGGCCACAATGCCCAGCATCGGATCTTGGCGAATTGCCCGTAACATTGACCCAGCATCGCTGAAACTTAGTGGAGATGACTATACGGGGCTGAAGGATGCAATGCTGGCATTTAACACATACTCTTTCTGGAAATCGTACGTTGAGGTTCGCAAAGTTGAGCCTCGGCCTGAAGATGACAAGTTGGGCCGAGTGTCAACATTCTTTTTCCGGGACATGATAGTAATGTCGTGCCTGGGGTTCGGCGAACATGTCGATCAAATATTGGTGAAATTATTTGGATCACCTTCAGAGGCGGATCTAGTGGACAAAAACTGGCACCGTGTGGCTGCCGAGGTTGTTTGTGGGTTAATGATGGCACTTCCCATCGGGAATGAGAAAAAATTGAACGATTTAGTGCTCTATATCTGTTCGCCCGACGTCATTGCGGCATTATCATCAGAAACGGTTAAGTATTGGTCCTCGGCAATTGCCATTGCCATGCCTAATGTAGATCACAGGCGACTATTACCGCTTTTACGCAACTTGGAACACATTAGCAGCCCCTTCTCTAGTAGCGACGGCGGTGGGATTAAGCTCTCATTGCGCATGACGCTTAATACTGAGTCCATGGCCGCCGTCGGTCGCAAACGTGAAGTGTTGAGCATCATGCATAAACGCTGGGTACACTGGAACCATGGACTGCAAACCACGCGCGAGAGTGCCGCCGAGGAAATCAGCACTGCTGCATTGTCGGCATGCCATTGGCCCCACCCTACAGACACTGATCATGACGGGCTTGGTGACGAGTCTGTGCAGGAACTCCTCAGCCTGTTTGATATCGAGGGGGCGGATAAGAGCGATATCAGCCTTTTGGGTCTTCTCCGGCATTTGCTGAAAACTCTGGGCGGGAATGCCTGCACAGAAGTCCTAATTAACCGCGGGTTCCCGCTTTTGCTGCGACTTTCCGCAGTTCGTGAAGATCCCGAAGTGGTTGTTCTCGTCACCAATGTGTTTGCTGAGCTTTCCAACACGGAATTCTCGGATTTGTCGCTTAGCCGCATGACCGAGCTTGTTGCCGCGGGCACATACTCCGTCAATTGGCACCAACGCATGCGTATGCTACTGTTTTTGCAGTCGTTTTTCTTTAACCATTTGCTAATTTTGACGCAAGAACAGCGCAGAACGTTGGCGATGCTATCAGTCTCATCCTTATCCGACCAGCAAGCCGAGGTCCGTGAACTTGCTGCTGACACTTTGTCAGGCATCGTGCGGTGCTCTCCTCAAGCGGAACAAGACAAGTATGTGGGGGAACTCATTTCTAAATTCACTAAACATGTGGGTAAAACCACCCCCGTTGTTAATCGCCATGCGGCAGTGCTTGGCTTGGGTGCCTTGATTGGTGCCTTCCCCTATGCCAGCCCGCCACCGGCATGGATCCCCAAAGTACTGGCACTCTTGGCCGTGCAAGTCGCTGGGGACAGCGGTATTGTTGGGAAAAGCGCCAAACAAGTGTTGAGCGATTTTAAAAAGACGCGCCAGGATACCTGGCACATTGATCAAACTGCGTTCTCACAAGAGCAGCTTGACGATCTCGACGGTGTTCTATGGCGGAACTATTTCGCGTAATAATTAATGTACATATAGATAGAAGACAAACGAATAGTTTGAAGTGAACAAATCGGGATGCTAAACGCGCGATTAACGCATTGCCCGTTCGGTGCGCAGCACTGCGGCTCCAACCCTTTCCAATCAGAACTGAAAGCGGCAATGCCAGGTGTATGACTATTTCGACATAATGGCGAATTTGTTAACCGCTCACGGCTCTGTGCACGGCTCTAGCCAGCCTCAACGCACATCTCACGCCCTGCAATTAATCCGGTATATATGTATATGGTATAAACCACGCCATTGTCTAACATTTACGGTCGTATTTTTCGTTCCGCACGGCTACGGCAAGTACCTCACGATAATTATACATCTTTGCTTTATAGCTACCTCCGAGTCGCGGAGGTTATCTGCCGGCATATATGCAAAAACAAGCAACCTGCCGGTAATCGCCACGTGACCTTGCCCCACAATGCGCACATATTGCGTGCGCATTGCATGCAGGAACTCACGATAAATGACGTGATTTTCATCAAGCTGCAGCCCAGCGGGTTTTTTTTTTCTAGGTTGTTATATATATAGTCCGTAAATTGGAATTCATCAGATATGTCCTCCTTCACTGAACCTTTTAAACGCCTTAAGTGGGGGTTTATCCCCGTCAGGCGTGTAGTCGATGAGGATGTTGAAGAAGAGGATACCTTCAGCACGCACACCACCACGACAGTGGGCCATGTCGACCTGCAAGAGGCCAATTTCGAAAATGAGAAGGTCGAGTTTGCTGAAGATCCCGAAATTCTTGAATATCGCGATGAGGCGAACCGCAAATGGTGGAAATTTTTCGATGAATACGAGTACCGTTTCAACAAATATGTCAGGCAAGCCCACAAGGCGTGGAAATGGTTTGACGAAAATGACACACCCGCAGAACGCAAATTGATGTGGAAGATCGATATTCTGCTGACTTTTTATGCATTCATGGCGTACTGGGTGAAATACCTGGACCAAACGAACTTGAACAACGCATACGTCAATGACTTCTTCAAAAACGATCTTAAAATGGGAGGTAATGATTTGGTGAACACACAAGTTGCGTTCAACATCGGCAATATCGTGTTCTGCATTCCGTTCATCTACATTTTGTATGCATGGCCCCTGAACTACGTGCTGCCTACTCTGGACTTGGCGTGGTCAGTGTGCACGATTTGCTTATCACGAGTAACCAATGTGGCGCAATTGAAAGGCGTGCGGTTCGTTATTGGTGCTTGTGAAGCTCCTTCTTATATGGCATACCAGTACCTGTTTGGTACGTGGATCTACAACCCAGCGATGATCTCAAGACGGTCGATGTTCTACTATTTCGGGCAGTATCTGGGTATTATGACCAGCGGGTTGCTTAGTGGGTCGATCATTGATAACTTGGAAGGCGCAATGGGCTACCGCGCATGGCAATGGATCTTTATCATTGATGGCTGTATCTCTTTGGGAGTAGGACTGCTGGGGTTCTACATGCTTCCCGGTACTCCTACAGATTGCTACTCGATTTTTTTGACGGATGATGAGATCCGACTGATTCGCAAAAACTTAAAGAAGAACCACGTTGCCGGGCGGCCTGATCCGAAGCAAGCGGTCAAGAACCTGATCAGTTGGCCGATGTGGCGCGATATTCTCTCACATTGGGAGATCTATTTCCTCACGGTGTTCAACTTCTTCCTGTGGAACAGTACAAATGCCACCTCGGGGTCCTATAACTTGTGGCTTAAGTCGCTCAATCGGTATAACGAGGGTGAACTTCAGTATAAAGCGGCATTGGCCCCCGGCTTGGGCTTTGTATGGTTGTTCCTCACTTCTATGTTCGCTGACCAGCTGCATTGTCGATACGGTTCAATTATATGGTCGCAGGCTATCAATATGAGCGGTAACATTGTATTGGCAGTGTGGAACCTCAACGAGCGGGGGAAATGGTATGCGTTCTGCGTCAGTTACTTTGCATGGGCATCTGCGCCGATAGTTTACTCATGGCAAAACGATATATGTCGGCGAGATGCCCAAAAGCGTGCAGTCATTCTGGTGTGGATGAACATGTTTGCTCAGGCCAGTACGGCATGGATGGCCGTCATTGTATGGAAGACCGTGGAGGCACCGAGGTTCCTAAAGGGTTACTCGTGGGCCGGTGCGAATGCGTTTGCTCTCATGGTGTGGTCAATCCCTGTTCTTGCAATGTACAAATGGAACGAACGGCGGTTCGCCCGACAAAACGGGATTGTTCTGTACAACTCGAAGAAGGGGCCTATTCCTGAAGAAGTTGGCGTGCCGGCCACCCGAACAAGCTCGGGCAATTCTAAGGATGAGAAGAGGGACGAAAAGAGGGCCAATATTGAAACGTCATCTTTGGCCAGTTCTAGCAATAGCTAAATCTCCTGCTAAGTTATATATTTATAATTGTAGTTATGAATGAGATACCTACACTATATACTATCCAGATACCTATGGCTGGATGTGTTAACGTTATCATGTACGCCTTCCCCGTAGGGTCCGACATACTGCTACCTATTCGTTCGCAATTTGCGATACAAGTGCTCAAAAGCGATTTTTTTCTTCTAGCGGTAGCTAATTAATTAGGCATATATTGATTATTCTAGTTTTATAACAGTGCAACAGTGGCACTGCCTTCTATATTGACGATAAGAATGCTAAAAAACGAAAGGAACGGGCTCTTCATGCTGCTCCTGCTTTTCTTTGTTTGCCGGGTCTTCCACTTCTTGCCATTCAGTAGCCTCAAGCACTTCAGCAAGATTCTCATCTTCAGTAATCGTCATCTTAGGACCAGTGTACCATTTGCGTGCGTCCACAAGCCAGTATACGATGGCAGCCAGCCACACAAAGCCGCACACAAGGCAGCTGTAATTCATTTGCGATGCATCTATAACGGGAATGTCCGAGGGCAGCATACTGAGCGCTCCAATGACGTAAAGGCCGTAGCACGACGAAATGATCGCACACGTTTTCGACCAGAAATGTCCCAAGTAAAAGGGACCGGCATTCTCCAGCCGTTGTGACGAGAATGCGTAACAGAAAATCGGCAAGCTCCATGCAAGGTAGAGGCCCGACATGCCTAAACTGAAAATGGCATTCGCCGCGGTGTCACCGGCAATAATCAGCAACCCAATCAACATGGAAACAAAGGCGGCAAATATGACTGCCGGCACGGGCAACTGATTCTTCGTTGTGCGTTTCACCCACCTACTGAATGGCAGTGCATCGTCGCGCGCGAATGCATATACCTGGCGCGATGTCGAGATCAGTGCACTTAACCCCATCAAAGTCTGGATCACCGAGAAAAAGGACATGATGCCAATGGCCCATTTCTCGTTGAGAGCACGCGCAATAATATCGGCCATGGGCAAGCTCGAGTTCATCAAACTTTTCATACCGGCGGGTGAGGGGTCAATGCAGGCGGCCAAAACACACAAAATGACCCAGCCCAGTAGCCAGCACAATGCAATTGACAACAGAATGCCGAATGGGACAGCAGTGGCGGCATTGCTGGCCTCCTCAGCCATATGGATGCACGAATCTTGACTGCTAATTGTCCAGATCGGCGACATCCATGCCAGCATGAAGCTCATGCCATAGGGATAGTTTGTATAGTTTGTAGTGTCGCCAAACACGAACTTCCCCGAGTTGATCGGTAGTTTATTGTGCAGCATCCCCACAGGAAGAGCCACACAGACCAGCACCAGTGCAGTCATGTTCATAATAATCGTGAAGGTTTGCACTTTTGCCAAAATTCGGTTGGGGAAGAATCCAATACAACATTGGATAATGCAGATCGCCACAAACACTGCATACACCACACCATAAGAAGCTTCGTAACCGGTACCTAACCGTACACTCGACAGAATCTGGTTCGCTGCACCATAATTGATACTCCCCAGACCACCAATTAACCCCAGAGTATCTGAATAGCCGCACAGAAAGCTCAAAATACTCTTGAGCTTTGTGGGGGCGAACAAGTACGTCCAGAAATACAGTCCACCGGCAGTGGGCATTGCCGAGGCCATCTCGGACATCGTCATACCCATTATAAAGATGAAAATGCAAGGCACAAACCACCCCCACGTTAACCCCACACCACCAGCGGGCAATTGATCAATAAGAATCGAGGCAATGCTCGGTGCCAGTCCCATGATGGAAAAGCTCACACCGAACAATTCCAACGGACTGAACTCTCGTTTTAGTTCTTGTTTGTACCCTAAATGTTCGAGAAGAGCATTGTCGGCGTTTGTGTTGCCCAAAGTGTGCACAGGCGTGATGGCAAGGCTGTGAATATTATGCAGGTTGTGGGCTCCCGATCGGGCAGTGGCCAAGGAATGGGCCATGCTTCTCACGGGTTCCATGCTTCTGGAAGGCTCTACATCCTGCGAGGATGCGGATTTTTCGCTCACCGCAATGTTTTGCTTTTCCTTCCAAAACCGCATAGGTAGTGAAAGAAGTGAAATTTGTGGTGCAGCGATAGCTAAGTAATGCGGCTGAGTTAGGGTTAGGCTTCAAATTAATTGGGTAGTTGCAGTAGGGTATTTCGCAAGGTGAGCCCACGAGAGCGGGCTATTAAATAGGTCATAGTAATATATTCAGGGAACTAGTAGATTCAGGGAACTAGTTTGCCATAAATACTAGGAAAATCAAAGTTGCGATCTTGGTTATGCAGATCTTCTTGATGCGGGGGGGCAGTGTGGGGAATTAGCACCAAAGATAAGGAATTTTAAACCCGCAGCCCCGCTCCGTCGCAAGCCGCCTGAGCCTTGCGTTATCAAAAGTGCATACCCGGTCCCACCAACGATCGGCGGGGTAAGCATGCATAAAAACAAATGATTTTGGTGTCGGAAAGAAGCTCTTCAATGTTGCTTGATTTAACACTAATAATTAAAAAAAATTGGGGTGCTTTTCAACGCCGATAAGAGGCTTCAAACGCCGGCGGTGAGGCCCTTATCTATATGCACTCCCGCTTTAACGGTACCGTGTGTCCGAGCGAGGGACTGATAAGCGCGCGGTTAGCAGGCCGCCTCATGTTAAAAATACCCTTGCCGTGTGGACCAATAAGAAGGCAGCAGCTCGCAAGCCGACAATAAGTCTGTGATATGTGCATGTAGTTAGCAAATATAACCGCTTTTGCACTAAATAATGTACGCACGCCCAAATCTGCCCGATTATTATTCCCAAAGGTCTTCGAGATCTACATTTATACTACCGTTAATAAGTACCGTCACTATCTGCACCTGAGCATCGTTCTATCGTTTTACACCGTTTCTCAATGTCTTTCAATGTGATTTTAAAGCATATAATTTCGTGTTTTACAGTGTCTCGCTGATCTTGTGCCTGCATATCCAGGGTGCGAGAGCTATTTAGTTTACATACCAGTCTGGTTCGCGTAAAACCACTATGGCCAGCAACGCTGTCAACAGAGTATGTCAATATTTCCAAGGAGGAATTGACTATGTATTTAAGGCCATGCGTTTCGTATTCCCGGCCTGCAACCGGTCCACATGGCGTGAATGCAGTGTAGAATAAGGAAGTTGTGTTCTCATGTTTATTGCCTATGCAGTTGCCGTGGTAATGTATCCCAACTCCGTGTACACTTCACGACACGCGAATTTAGCCCCCACCAGGGCCTGCTCTCAAAGCGTATCTCCAATGATATGCCCATTACGCTTAGCAAGTACAAAGAGCTCAATTGCCGTCATGGTAAGGTCGCGCGTGACGCTTGAGTCTCGGGCCCTGTGCATCGCATCGTCCCATAAGTTCATAGGACTTCCCTGAAGCCGATGGCCTGGCTGTTTCTCATTAGTTGCCGCTCAATACAAGATATTATACGACTTCCGCACCCAGGATTAATGAGCCTAATGAAAACGATAATGTCTTTGATAACAAGTATGCTATAAGTATGTATTTATTGCTTTTCGTACAGCAATTTACGCGCGAGCGGTGAGGCTGGCATGGGCCGTGTGCGTTCCTGCACCCGACGCTCCACTTCCTGGTCAATGACATCCCGCAAATCCGTTTGCAATCGAGCGAACACTTGATCCAGCTCATCTTCACGTTCAATAATTTGCTGCTCGCGTTTACGCAGCTCCAGCTCTTTCCGACTAATTTTTATCCTGTCCAAGTTCAGTAAAGTTGCGGCAGTTGGTCGTTGTGAGGGCTGCACTTGTAAACAAGCAGCAATTGTCTTTGCCAATGTTGCCGAGTAATGCTGGGCCGGAATGCTGCGGAATTTCCCCTCCTGGACACGCTGCGACAGTTGCAAATGCGTTTTCGCCTGGAACGGCGGGTGTTTAGCACACAATTCATAAATCACGCATCCCAAACTCCAAATATCGCTGGCCGGTGTGCTGGGCTTGTCAAGCAACACCTCGGGGCTCATGTAGAACGGCGTACCGACATAAGTTGTTGCCAACGGGTGCTCGCCATCCAGCAATTTGGCCAGCCCGAAATCGCCCAATTTCACAGTTGTTGGTGGTGTGCGTGCATTCAAAAAGATGTTTTCTGGCTTGATGTCGCGGTGCAACACAAACGATTGGGGAACGACCGGAGTGTCCGTTGATCCCACTGCGGGTGCCAAAACGGCACTGGGCAGTGCCGGCGGACTGGCATTGTAATGACAGCGGTAAAGCGCGAGACACAGCTGGGTTAAAACGCTCCAAACCTCGTTTTCTGGGTAGAACTCGTCTTTGTGACGCAATTCGCGGATCACGCCGGCCAAATCGCCGCCACCGCAATATTCCATGTATAAATGCACTTCTTGGAGAGCAGGAACGTGCTCATGGTGGAGATATTTAACGATATTCGGGTGGGCCAGCGACTTTAAAATCCGGAACTCGGCAATGAGCTGGGTGCGTTCTTTCTGGTTCATCGCTTTGTATGAGATTTCTTTACGTGCCAAAACGGTCCCGTCGGATCTAACGACCCGGCGAATAACGCCGAACGACCCGTGGCCGATGACCTCCTGGGGTGTGTACTCCATTGTTTACAGGGTTAGGTACGTCCCAAAACGTTTATAATCGGACCCGAGATATACACAAGCCATTCCAGCCATTTTGCCATCCAACCAACCACCAAGCATTTATACACCGCCATTCTTTATCACTATTCCCAAGCCATATATTCTCTAGCATTCATACCAGCCCTTACTCACCAGCCATTCATAGGCCAAGCCTTCACAATCACCCACTACTGTTCAAAACCAGACGATACTTAAGATATTTACGATATTAACGGTATGTTCAGCCATCCACTGGCTTTCAGTGGCCCAATCACCAGCCATTAAATAGCCAAACACCCACCATTGTAAACCAGAGTTAGCGATAGGATACGTAGCGATAGTTAGCGATAGTTAGCGATAGGATACGTTAGCGATAGTTAGGATTCGTTAGCGATAGTTAGCGATAGGATGCGTTAGCGATAGCATACGTAGCGATAGTTAGCGATAGTTAGCGATAGTTAGCGATAGGATACGTTAGCGATAGTTAGCGATAGGATGCGTTAGCGATAGTTAGCGATATGATACGTAGCGATAGTTAGTGATAGGATACGTAGCGATAGTTAGCGATAGTCAGCGATATGATACGTAGCGATAG
>JAJMBI010000130.1:0-28464 GCA_030572815.1 Starmerella asiatica | reverse complement strand
ACAGTTTTAATATACTATGGCAATGTAGTATACGGCTTGACAGTTTTAATATACTGCATTTGGCAATGGCAGTGTAGTGGCGGTTGTCAGTGGTCACCTGACAGCAGTTTAAGACGCGTCGCTGCCCACCCCAATCCGCGTATGGATTCCGTGGACATGCCCGACATGCGCAGTACAAACGAGGTTCTCGCGTCGCCAGCGCCACTAATGAGCAACGATCTGCAAGCCAGCAATGAGCATTCCACTGCGGCAAATATTGCGGCCTCCGCGACCACTGCAAGCACTGATGTGCATCCGGCCTCTCATAACGACTTATTTGGTGAACAACTTGATAAAACTTGCTCTGATGACACGGCAAACAGTTTAAATACTGTGCAAATGCCGCAAACGCCCGCTAACGGCCGCGTGCGTGAACTGCCTCCTCCCCCACATGCGGCACCCGTGAGCCCCGTTTTAGCGCGGATCCCCACCGATGTGGCCCAAGTCGTTATTGCACAGTATGCGAATGTGGATGTTTTAGAGCTGGAAACCCCCCAGCAAGCAGTTATGCGCCGAATTAGCGACGGCGCCATCAATGCGACGCAGCTGCTGAAACTGGCCGGTTTAGACCGCAGCCGGCGGCAGAAAGTGCTGTTTAAAGAAGTCGGGCCTGGTTTTGAGAAAATCAAGGGCGGCACGGGCAAGTACCAAGGGACCTGGGTGCCTCTTTCCGCGGCCCGCAGGCTGGCGGAGCAGTACGGGCTCAATGAGCAGTTGTCGCCATTACTGAACTTCGATTTGGCGAAACTCCCCAAGTTACATCGCCCCACGCAGCAGGAGATCGATAAACGTCGTGAAGAACTGGCTGCTAAGAGCCGCACTACATTAAAACCACCAATTGACAGTTTAATTAACATGACACCGGAGGATTTACTGACTTTGCCGCCATTAGAACATCAGGAAAACGATATGTTGGCGGATCTGTCCCGCGACATAGTTACTGAGCTGTTTTTAAGTGCAAACAGAGGCGAAACCCGCAGGTTGGACGACATTTGTGCCGCGCATAATGTAAATGAGTTAGAAACCGATGTGCCCATTGACGATGCCGGTCATACTGCTTTGCATTGGGCCGCCGCGTTGGGGAAAGTCGGGCTAGTTGCGGATTTAGTGGCGCACGGGGCGAACTGTCGCCGGGGGAACCGCCGGGGAGAGTCGCCATTAGTGCGGGCAGTGCTCGTAACGAATTCTAACGATACCCAGACTTTCGGGCAATTGCTCGACTTGTTGTTCCCGTGTTTGCATTTGGGCGATGCACAGGGCCGCACGGTGCTGCACCACATAGCGCTGACTGCCGGCATTCCGGGCCGTAGCGATGCGTCGCGGTACTATTTGGACGCACTGCTGGAATGGGCCGTGCGGTGTAAAGGCACGAGCGGCGTGCAGTGGCTCGTGGACGAGCTCGTTGATGCGCAGGACGCGAACGGCGACACCGCTTTGAACATTGCCGCAAGACTGGGATCTAAGCAGATCGCACACCAGCTGCTGGACATTGGTGCGAGCGTGGACTTGCCGAACCGTGCGGGGTTACGGCCGGGCGATTTCGGGATTCACACGGGCCGCGATTCGGAGGCAATTGCGCACACGGATCTTGCGCGCATGGATCCACATTTAGCCGCGGCATCATCAACAACAGGAGCTGCATCAACAACAGGTGCTGCATCAACAACAGGTGCTGCATCAGCATCAGGTGCTGTATCAGCATCAGCATCAGCAGCAGCAGCAGCCGCAGCAGCAGCCGCTGGAGCCGCCGGAACTAATGGCGAGCTGAAACGGGCCCGCAGCGTTTCGGTGTCGGAAGTGCGGAATGGCTCGCGCGCGCCCCTTGACAACGCCGAGAAACGGCAAGAACTGCGGCAAAAGTGTGCCGAGGCCATTGCCGAGCTCGACGACCAGTTTCAAACGCAACTGGCTGCGAAGGATGCTGCTTTACAGGCGCTGCACGGCCACCTCCGCGAGGCGAATGCGCAATTGGAGAGTTTGCAAAGACATAAACGCAGTTTGGAGGAGCGCCGTGACGTCTTGAGCAGGGCACAACGGCGCGTGGCTGCGCTGGAGGCGGCGGCCGAGGCGGAGGCCATGCAATTCGACTCTGAATCGGAACGGTTGGGCCAGATGCCGGCCCCCCATACGGTGATGGAGTTCGATGCTGACCAGCCTTTTAGGGTGCCGAGCCAGGAGGAGTTGCAGCATATACCGCCGGCGTTGCTGAGGGCACGCATCGCGGCCTACCGCACGAACGAGCTGCAGCTTCTGCAGCTGCGCGACGAGTTGCGGAGCTCGTCGTTGGTGGCAGAGGCGAAATACCGCCGAGTGGTTGCGCAGTGCACGTCGAACGACGAGTCGAAGGTGGATGATATGCTTGAGGATCTGATGCAGGCCGTGACGCGCACGGATATGGGCGACAACACGCGGATGCGGAAAGTTGTTGCGTAGTTTAGTTTCTAATGTATGCCCCCGTGCCTGTCTCAGGCGTTTAAATTGAACGTCCTTTGAGCTGGCCCAATTCTGGTGCTTTTTGTTTGGCCCAAGTTGGTGGGGGCGAAATTGAATAAAACTGCCGATTTGAGTGTGGGTGCACCATCGTGGTGTACTCGCAATTGCTCAGGCAGACATACATATGTTCTTTAAATAATATTTATTCCTGCTAGTTAGCCGCGGGCAGCTCCCTGCGGACGTGCGGCGATACCAGCTCCTCATGCTCGGTTGAGCACCATGTTTTCCACCCGTCGTAGTCAATGAGAGCCTGCATGCACCCCCACTCAATGATTTTCTTTTCTAACCATTCATAGTTCACTGGTTTGGTCAAGAAGTCATTACATCCGGCTGACAGGGCCTCGGTCTTATCGTCGCTGTCGCTGCTCGCGGTCAATGCAACAATGATCACCGGTGATCGGAACCCGCCGGGGCGTTTCCGAACGACGTCCTGCGGGTGTAAAGGTGCTTGCGACTCGGTTTCGGGAGAATGCTGGAACGCTCCAATGCCGTTGATCGCTTCTAACCTGCGAATCTCCTTAGTGGCTTCCAACCCAGTCATCACGGGCAGCTGGATATCCATCAGAATGAGGTGGTAGTCTCCGGACTTCCACTTATCCAGAGCTTCACGGCCGGTTTTGGCCACGTCGTGCCGCACTTTCTTACGCTGCAAAAATCGCACCAACAGCCTTTGGTTGATACTGTTGTCCTCCACAATCAGCATGTTGATTTGGGGCACGACCGTGCCGCGGAAATGCTCATAACGCGCGTCGCCATGAAGAGCAGCTTGAGCTTTCGCACTGCCCAGGTCGCACTCGACATCGTACGCCAGCCCGATGGCGCCTGCGCCGTTGGGACCCGGGTCAGCGGTGGTGGAAACACCATTAAAGCTGCTATTAGTGACATTTTGGTTAGCCAGCACGACCTCGTTGTTTCTCGCCCGTTCAGTATTCGCATCCAATATTTCTTCACTTGAACCATCCTGATCGTTTATTGCTTGCGGCTTAGACTTGGAAGTGTGCGGCTGCATCCGCGGTAGTAAAACAACACACCGTTGTGGTCTAGCAGAATTTCCTACCGAAGATGAAGATGAGTTCGAATGGTACGTAACCGATGAAGACTCGTTACCGTTTATACTTGTGGAGCTTCCTGCACCGTTCAGCGTCGTTACAGGTGCAACATCCGTCGGTGACCGTTCACTACTTCCGGACACCATCGAGTCCGATCTCAATGGTCCCACCCCATTCAATGAAGGAGATGCTACGGCCAACAATTCATCGGGGGATCGTGCACCTTCGGAAACTGGTGTGGCCAGCTTCGTAATCTGCGTAGGAAACGGAAAGCTCGTGGCCGTGCCATAAACGCCCATGGGACTCGATGCCGAGAGTGATGGGGAGTACGGCACGTACTGGCCGAAGCTCCGCGCACGCTGCATCACTCCCCGCGCGTTTACTCGGCTGTCGTTGCGACCTTCTAGACCCAAACCAGCAGGAGGCTGCGGAGCTGCTCCGGGCGTGGTTGCTGGGGTGTGTCCGCCCGTGCTGCCGTGCGTTGATGGCGCGTGCGACCCGTTCCAGTAAGTCACTGGCGGCCCGATTTCCAGTGCATCATTCATACGCATGACATCGCCGAAATACTCGTCCATAACCGCGATTATGTTCTCATCCGGCTGCAATTCTAACCGCATGCCGCTCGCCTGCTGCACGGTAAGCACCAGATCTGCGGGATCCACACGCTGCTGCAACGACGTCGGGTATTTTGCCAGAATCCGCGATTTCACATCGTCCACAAGCTCGCTGCTGGTCACCAGCAAACTCGTAGCGGGCCCGCCCGATTTCTTGCGGAACCACAGCCGTCGCGTGTCGCCAGAACCCAGTTTAGTTCCAACCTCGTCAAAATGAGCGGAATTCCGTCGTTTACCATCGTTTGTTATTAAATCGGCTAAATGTAAAGGCTGCGTTGGAGATTGGAGGGGGCCGCATAGGGGGCCATGCAGAGCACCCGATGGTGCGGCCTGCAGGCCATGAAAATGACCAATTGGCGGGCCGTGTTTAGTTATAAACGACGGCGGGGACCTCACGAGGTTCGGTGCTAAATTCGCCGCGGTTATTTGCTGCGGCGTGGAACCCCGGCGGCGCGGTGGCGTGCGGCTTTGCGCGCTGAAATCGAGCCGCGGGGGCACAAGTTTGAGATTGGGGCGCTCGTCGTTACGATTGGGGCGCTCGTCGTTACGACTGGGATGCTCGTCGTTGCGACGGGGGCGCTCGTCGTTGCCTTTGCTTGCCGAAGGCTCTGAAACCGACGTAGCAGCCTCAGGCGGGGCTGAATCGTCAGATTGAGACGGCTCCATATTTCTCAGTTGCGATTAAACTGTGTGGGAAAGTCGGCTTAAAGGAAGCAACCAGGCGTCCTTTGTACCTCACCTGCCCAGAGATCCGGGGTTCGGGTTTCTTAGGTGCTTCCCGCGGCACGTACCTACAAAATCAGTAAATACACTGAAATTTGGCAATTCTCGAGCTTATTAGGTGACACTGTAGAAAATCAATTCGAAAAGTTGGTTGGTGAAGGGGAACCATGGAATTATCGGGCCCCGGAAATACCGGGTGAAACATCCGTGAAAACCCTCGACCCTAAACTTGCGGTGGTTGCCCCGCTCTCCAACAGCGTTCACTGGCACGAAACCCACACCATATGTACTGCCATGTACGAGTAACTAATAGTTAATGATGAGCAAGAAGATGTGCAACGACCGCGACTCGTTAGTAGCCTATTGCCCATATAAGCTGCTAATGTTATACGGTACCTACGCTAGACTTTGTTTAGTACGTGAGTTTAAGCAAATAATGGTTAATGAGAAGCACAACAGCAACGGGGACGTCAATAAGCGACCTACCGCCCCACGTGAAGCCCAATAGCACCTCCTATATAGTTAAGCCCAATAGCACCCTATATATTAAGCCTTTAACTCCTATAACGTACGCTTACAACGCATACAATCCCTTTAAGTTATATATATATATATATAGCCGTGAAGCCCTGCAACTCCTACAACATAGGCTATAACATATGCCTATAACGGATACAGTCGGAAGTTTTCTCACCTATATAACGTAGTTATAAATTAAATAGCGTGAACCTGCCGGTGTAGGGTAGCATGGGCAAACTTGACGATACCAGTCAGTTCGCCTTGAGCCCCGGCAACAGTGCCCCAGTTGCCGAGTCCGACACCCCGTCGGTGCTTGTAGTGCTGTTGGACCTCCATAGCCATGGCTGGCAGACATGGTCGCCCGTTTCCTTGGCCGAAATGCTGCCGAACCTGCTTGTGCTGTGCAATGCCCATCTCGCCCTCGACAGCGGCAACGAGCTCGCCGTTATTGGGTTCAATGGAGCCGGCACGAAAATGCTGTTTTCCACCTTGGATGAGGACATTGGCACCGAACCACCGGAAATAATTTCGGGCACGATGATCCCGCAGTTCCGCCATGTGGCAAACTCGGTGCTGCACGCGGCCCGGGCCCACATTGAGCGCGGATCTGCCAACGAACTCACAAACCATGTCACCAGCGTTGCCGGTCCCCTCTCGCTGGCATTGACCTACCTCCACCGCAAATTAGATGGCCGCAGGGGTCATATTTTGGTGGTTAATGCATGTGAAAACAACGTAGGACCGAAATACATCCCGGCAATGAACTCAATTTTCAGTGCCCAGAAATTGCGGGTGCCCATTGACGTTGCGAGTTTTGGCCGCACGCGGTCGTTTTTGCAGCAGGCAGCTGACTTCACAGGAGGGTCCTACCTCGAATTGACCACGGCTGATGGCTTGGTGCAAACTTTCTTGTCGGTGTTTCTCATTGATCCGGGCATTCGCCAGTTTGTGAGCCTCGCCACCCAGCCCGACGTCAATTTCAGTGCTGTGTGCTTCATTTCTAAGAAAGTGGTGGAGATCGGCTATGTGTGCTCGGTGTGTTTATGCATTATGGAGGATGTGCCAGCTACACAGACGTGCCCGGTTTGCAGCACGAAATATGAGGCTTAAATTAACTATACATGTACATATATCAACATACTACATTGTGGATGCATGCGGGCCGATAATGTGCTCGGGATATTTGTTTGAGGAGGGTGCCGGGGGTTAATGCTTTGGCGTGCATATGGGCTATAAATAACCGCGCACGTGACTTTAATTAATACAGATTTGCTATGGCAACCCTGCCGGGCTGGTTAAAGAGGCATGCTTCGAGCATAGTTAGCAGTGGTTTATATTTATACAATGTATATCCAGCAATAGATTATTTAGCGGTCCTCTGCAAACAATCTTCGTTCAGCGCAGTTTAAGGCCTATGGTTTATATAAAACAAATATGGCGTGATCTCGGAGGTTGTGGCCGCGCAACTGTTTCATTTGTCTCCTTCAGTACCTGACCCCTCGCACACAATTAATGAAGAAACCCTTTCGGTGGTACCAAGCACGTGACGGGGCAAGGAGTAAATAATTGGTAAATAAAGATTTCTTCAAAAGGAACACACTAAGGGCAGCTGCACAGCCACACCCTGCCCCTCTCCCTCTCCCCTTCTCCTGTTTAACAAAACAAACCTCCCCTTAAACTAAACACACTCGCCGATTCTCCCCCAACACAATAAAACAACATTAACCGCTGCCTGATCCTGTAAAGATGGCCGGGGAGTACAGCCATTCCGACGGCTCTCCGAACGACGAGGAGAACAACCCGTTTTTTTCCCGCGAGCCGTTCGGCTTTGATGAGGATGGAGATTTAAGCACTCGCCGTCCGCATTTCGACATGGGCGACGACATTGAATCCGGTGACATCGAAGGCGAAACGCTGGATGTCAACGACTTACCGCGGATCGTGCCGTACTCGCATCAGCACACGAATTCCGAGGCGTTTGGAGACACCAATTACTTTGGAGACACTCCCTACGACTCAGGGTACACCAAGGAATACGAGGAAGACGAGGAAGAGGAATGGGCCGGGGACGAGCGGCGGTTTACGTCCAGGCCTGTGTCGTTTAATCCGTATATGCATCCAACAAGTTCACTGAACAACTCCGTAACAACGTCGCTACCCTCCACTGCTCCTACGGGCCCATTAAGTGGATCTCCTGCTCCGGCAAGTGAAAGCGATCCGTTCCAAATGTCATCCCAGGGGTTTGATTCGCGCTCCACAACGCCCTTTGACGAGGCCGCGGAATCCGGGTGGATGCGGCGGCAAAACCTGAGCCGAATCAAGCGGGCAAACACCCGCAAGGTCGGTTTGGTGAAAGGCCACGTCTTCCGCTCGGAGTACCCCGTGCCGTCAGCCGTTCGCGAGTCGATCTTGCCGAAATACAAAGACTTGGAAAGCGGACGCACCGAGTTCTCGCATATGCGGTACACGGCAGCTACCTGTGATCCTGACGAATTCCGGCCCTCAAACGGGTACTCACTGCGGGCTCTTGAATACGAACGCGAGACGGAACTGCTCGTGTGTATTACCTACTACAACGAGGACAAGATTTTGACGGCTCGGACGCTGTACGGTGTAATGCAGAACATCCGTGACATCTGCCGCGTGAAACGATCAGCGTTTTGGGGCGGTCCCGAGGAAGCGTGGAAGAAAGTGCAAGTAATCTTGGTTATGGATGGCATTGACCCCTGTGACAAGAACGTGCTGGATGTACTGGCAACGATGGGACTGTACCAGGATGGTGTTATGAAACGCCAGGTCAACGGTGCCGAAACAATCGCCCACATTTTCGAGTACACGACGCAATTGTGTGTCTTACCGGACCAGAAACTCGTGAGGCCCGATGAGGAAAACCCGCTGTCGCTGCCGCCAATCCAGATGACGGTCTGTATCAAGCAAAAGAATGCCAAGAAAATCAACTCGCATCGGTGGGTGTTCAACGCCTTTTGCCCGATCTTGAGGCCCGAAGTCGTGGTGCTGTTGGATGCCGGTACAAAGCCTGGAAACAAAAGCTTGCTGTACCTGTGGCAAACCTTTTATAACGACCCATCGTGTGGCGGGGCGTGTGGTGAGATCCACGCGATGCTGGGCCCGCACCACAAGAAGTTGTTGAACCCGTTGGTGGCAGCCCAGAATTTCGAGTACAAAATCAGCAATATCTTAGACAAGCCGCTAGAATCGATGTTTGGCTACATCACTGTTTTGCCAGGAGCGTTCAGTGCTTACCGGTACCGTGCCGTTGAAGGCTTGCCATTGACGCAGTATTTCCACGGCGACCACACTTTGTCGAAACGGTTGGGCAAGAAAGGTATTGATGGCATGAGCATTTTCCGCAAAAACATGTTTCTGGCAGAGGACCGGATCCTGTGCTTTGAGGTCTGTTTCAAACGTCAAGAGAATTGGCACCTCACGTACGTCCGCGAGTCGAAGGCCGAGACAGACGTTCCTGAGGGGATTGCTGAGCTCATGGGCCAGCGACGTCGGTGGTTAAATGGCTCTTTTGCTGCCGCTATTTATTCGCTCTTGCATTGTGGGCGCCTTTATGCATCTCGCCACAACCCGATCCGCGTGGTGTTTTTCAACATTGAGTTCTTGTACTCGGCCGTGGTGCAGTTCCTGACCTGGTTCAACTTAGGCTCTTACTATTTAACCACGACGGTGATCATCGAGTTGGCGGCAAACCCGAAGGAGTTTGGTGCTGATAACAACGATCATGCGTGGCCGTTCGGCGTGGGTGCGTCATCGATTTTGTCGCTCATTATCAAGTATCTGTACGCGCTGTTTGTCGTGATCAGCTTTTTGCTGGCATTGGGCAATAAACCTAAGGGGTTCAAATGGATGTACTACATCATGATCTTCTTCTTTGGACTGTTCCAGATTTATGCCCTGATTATTGCTTTGTGGCTGTCGGCTAATGCATTACAGGACATGGACAAGGTGATCCACTCCTTTGCCGAATTCTTCTCCAACTTCTTCAGCTCCACTGTGGCACTGGTGTTGGTAGCTCTCGCATCAACGTACGGCCTCTACATTGTCAGCGCCCTCATTTATTTAGACCCCTGGCATCTCGTAACCAGCATGGTCCAGTACCTGTGGATGATGCCCACGTTCGTTAATGTGCTCAACGTATATGCATTCTGCAACTGGCACGACGTGTCCTGGGGGACAAAGGGCAGCGACAGCACGAGCGCGTTGCCCGCAGTTCAGGCCCACCGCGAGGGTGACCAGACGGTCGTTGAGGAAGTCGTGCTCGACATTGAAGACGTGGATAAACGGTTCCATCAAGTGGTAAAACGCGCATTGGCTCCGTACAAGCCGCCGGTGGAGCGCCATGAAATGAGCACTGAAGACGAGAGCCGCGTGTTTCGCACTTACCTCATACTGACGTGGCTCGTGTCGAATGTCGTGCTGATTTGGGCGATCACATCCACGAACTCGAACGAGCATGGCATGTCCTACAGCGTCCGCCGCCGCATTGCATACTTTTTCGCAGTGCTGCTGTGGTCGAACGCGGTGGTGGCGGTGATCCGGTTCATTGGCTGCATCCTATTCTTGGGCGTGTCGCTCCTAACGCGCGTGTTCCATCGCAAATAACGCATTCTTAGTTATATACATTTAGTAAAGCATACACACAGTGCATTGTAGATGTGCATAGTACACAATTGTTATGTAATGCATTGCATACAGCTCAATTGTTATGTAGCTGTGCATTGCATTGGAATAGTAGTTGACTAGTAATTGTGCATTGGACGAGTAGTTATGCATTGGTATGGTGGATAGTAATGTGGGGGGGGGGGTATGTATGGAATATTTCGGGCATGACTAAGCATGCTGGCAGTTCGAGCTGGCCGCCAGCTACGGCCTGGAAACTACCTGTTGGGCCACTTGAAATGTTTAAAAAATAAATATGGTGCGGTACAAAGCCGTCAGTTTAGTTTAGAAGCCGTGCAAAGTGCAGTCGAACCCTTAAGGTTGCTGCTCGAATCAAGCCGGGCTGCCACGGGCCTTTCCTGGCCCGTGTTCATCCCCACCGTAACATTTGCCGTTAGGTTTGCATTAACAACCCCGCTGGCAGTGTGGAACCGGCAACGAGCTCGTAAACAACGGGCTTTGGCACCGCTTCTGGGTGCAGCCATGCCGGTTATTCGGGCCCAATTGGCATCGCAGGTAGTTGCCGGTAAGGCTGTTTTAACTCCAGAACAAATCAATGTAATTGCAATGAAAGAACGCCGCAAGCGCAGGGTCCAGCTGTACCGCGAGTTCCATTGCCAAAACTGGAAAACGCTAATACTACCAGCGGTACAGATCCCGGTGTTTATTGCCATGTCTTTCGCGGTACGCTCTTTGGTGGGGTTTGATCTGTCGGCAGTTACCGAATTCGGCAATGCCGACATGTCGCAGTTTTTGTGGTTTCGTAATTTGGTGGAACCCGATCAGTATGGCGTGCTACCATTGGCATTAGGAGCGTGTTCGTTAGCCAATGTCGAATTGAATGCGATGGGGGCCGGTGCGAGTGCTGCGGGGGGGGTGAAGCGTGACAGTCATAGTGTCGCGGCGTTGGCCGCAAACATGAGCCGGTTGGGGGCGGTGTTTTTCATGGCGGTTAGTTTTAATGCCCCCTTAGCGCTTGAACTGTACTGGTTCTCCAGTAATGCATTCTCTCTTTTGCAGAACGGGCTGCTGAACAAGTTTTTGCCAGTTACTGAACCTGTGGAGTACCCCTCTCTCTCTGCTCGTGTGTTGAAACCTGAACAATGAGCTTTGTATATAGTTATAATTTGTAGATTAATGGCCCAGAAGGCTTGATACCGTACCCAAGGTAGCTTCAGGCAGGTATTACTGAGACATATAATATGAACAATAACATGCTTAAACTCGTATATACACTTGTGTGGCATACTTGTGGACACCTGTAGGTACTTGTGGACGTGGACACTTGTGACACTTGGGGACACTTTTGACACTTGTGGGTACTTTTGACAGTTGTGAGTATTTGTGGGCACTTGTAGGACCTGTGGGAGGACTATGGTACCTATAAGAACTCTATACCAGCAAGTTGATGTACATGTGGTTGAAACTTGGTATATTATTACATATTTTGTGAATATTTGGGGGCTTGTGATACTTGTGGGTACTTGTGGGTACTTGTGGGACCTCTGGGAGTACTTGTAGGACCTGTGGGAGGACTTATGGTACCTGTAAGAGCTCTATATTAACAAGATGATGTGCCTGTGGTTGAAACCTGGTATATTATTACATATTTTGTGAACATTTGGGGGCTTGTGATACTTGTGGGTACTTGTGGGCACTTGTGGAACCTGTGGGAGTACTTGTGGGACCTGTAATAGCTCTATACTAACAAGACGATGTATCATAGGTTAAAGCTTGGTATATTGCTACATTTTTTGTGAACATTTGTGCGTACTTGTGGCATTTGTGCGTACTTGTGACACTTGTGGTACCTATAAAAGCTCTATAACAATAAGATATTGGTGGATATAGCTTGGTATATTGCTACATATTTGATATGGATCTCTGATAGCTGATAACCCTAGGTGCGAACGACATGAGAGCTCACTGCGAATCGGTGCGAAATACATACATAATATTCACATCGTACAAAGCAATACATCGTATATAATTGATAAATAAAGGTCAATCCTGAGCAGAGCCGTCGCGGGGTCGGTAAGTGATCCCGCGCTCTTCCAAATCTCTAGCGATCTCTGGAGGCAGCCGGCCAACAACCTTTGTAGCGTACAGCCCCTTTTGGAACCCGTCAATGCGCAGCCAGCGCGCGACCCAGGATTTTTCATTGTTAGTTAAAGCCACGAGACCCTCGAAGGTGGGCGACGTGCAGTCCTGGACGAGCCCATCATCGTTTCGAAAGCTTAAAATGCTCTCGCAATTCGGGCAGCCTTGGCTAATGAAGTCGCGCTGCGGCTGGACGATGCCACACACCATGCACGCGCGGTCGGTCCGGCTCATTAGATTACTAAGCGGATCCCGACGGTATTTAAACCACCAAAATACCACCAAAACACCACCAAAATCAACCGTCCAACAGAGCTGCGTATCTGCGTAGCACTTAGGGAGAATTAGAACGTCTTATCTGGCTACATGTACATTAAAATGGGATCTCCGTACCCAAAGCATTATCTAGTGTAACCAAAGTAATAAAGAGCATCGGCCAAACTATCGCTGTTTAGTTTGGACGGTGCCCGTTCCTGAACTATGGGCTTGGCGTGCCAGGCAATGCCAAACCCCGCGCGGGCCATCATGGGCAGATCATTGCTGCCGTCACCAACCGCCGCGACCAAATTTAACGGGATGTTTTCCTTTGCCGCGATTTCCGCCAATAATGCGGCCTTCCGCTCTCCATCAACCACGGGCCCCACTGTGTACCCCAGCAATTCCGTGCCTGCATCATTGGCCGCTAAATGGTTGGCAAATGCGTAATCCAGCCCCAACTCCTGCTTGATCCAGTCGACAATAGGTTGGAATCCACCGGACAAAACCACGAGCTTCACGCCTTCCGCCTTTAATTGGGCACACAGCTCACGTACACCGGGGGTCAACGAGATCTGGTGTTGCAGTTCTGTGTAGATAGTAGTGGGCACGCCTTTCAGCAGGGCAACGCGTTCAGCCAACGACTGCTTGAAATCGAGCTCGCCGCGCATTGCCAATTCGGTGATGGCAGCGACTTGAGGTTCCACACCGGCGCGCGCAGCAATGAGGTCAATGCACTCATTTTGGATTAGCGTGCTGTCCATATCAAAAACCACCAGCTTTTTATGCCGAAATTCAACTGGCTGCAGGGCAAAGTCACCGTTTACCACCAAATAACGGCGGAGCGCGGCTACGGAGTCCGGGGAAACGGGAGTAAACACGAAATCAGTGGCGCGGGCATCGATTTTATTGATTTCCAGCAGTTCCGCACAGTGCGGGCTTTGCCTTAACTGGTCAGCCACACCATCGGCACTGCCGATCACCGTGCACACATAGGACATGACATTTTTCACCCTTTACCTGGCACATGACAAGCCGCGGCACATCGCCCATAAAGGCAGTAAAACACGTAAATGATTAAATGGAGCATGATTAAATGGAGCATGATTAAATGGAGCATGATTAAATGGTGATATGTGCACGATCCTCATAACACAAACGAGCTACACCATGAACCACATGCATTATGCACGATTACTATTCCACCAACTATGTACTACTGCACCAACTATATACGTTTACTACAAACAACATGTACGAATTACACCAATGTATGTACGAACGAACTACAAACGCAAAAACTAACATTATGTGAACCCCAAAAACCTCATAACCATCATCGGGTCCATTTGAGCCTTCTGCTTAATCGAGTTCTTAAAATACTTACTCAAATCGAAATTGCGCTCTGCCTCTTCTTGCAGTTCACGCAAAGGTTGTAAACAGTCGAGATCCTCCAAATCGTAGAAATCAGTGCCGTATTTAAACGCGAAATTAATGGGGCCGATCTGGCCATACATACACTGTGCAGCAGGCCAGTCTTCAGTGGACTCAACAGCCGCCAATTCCTGCTCTATAGTGGTGCGAATCGGATCGAAATTCGGGTCTCCGCGGCCGCAAACTCCTTCTTCGACTTGCCAGTAAACGGGCACTCCACGCATGTCGAAGCCCTGTATATTGTGGTTGCAGTCCTGCATTTCGGGCTGGGTTCCCAGCATCCATTTGGCTCCATAGTAGCTGACGGGGGCTATCAACGCCAAAAGTGGAACTAAAAACACACCTCCGAAATTGGCCATCGTGGGTACTGATAAGCTGTGCCGGTCAGGGTGCGTGATATCGCCCACTAGGACACAGGTTACGGCCAACGGGAGGTGGGCAGCCCGACCACGTGATATGATAACTCTGAACAGTACCGTGTAGCCTAATTTTGCCATTGATGTTGGAGTCAAAATGCTGGGGTATGGCACTGCAATAAAATATGGAAAATATTATAAAAACACAGTAGGCCAACATTAAACTAATCAATTCAGAAGATGTTTAGCGTGAAGTATTTGTATGGAAACAGTAGCTTTATTTGTATATTAAATATATGAATAGAACATGAAATTGAGCTGATATGCACTAGGAGTGACGTATACTTATTCTGCTCTAAAATGACAGATACTAGCTGCTACCAGAAATTATGAGTGGCGATTCATATGCCCAGTTTGAAGCTACTAATTAAATACTTCACATTGGTGTTGGAGTATCACTATCGGTGTAATTGACAATCTGGCCATTTCATCAGTGTAAATGGGCTGTCCCGCCACGCCCGTACCACGTAGCTTTTCTAAAAGGGGCACTGAAAAATGCCTAACCTTCATCCATTATACGAACCATGGCCGTTGACAAGGAAGTAATTGAGCGACTGACGCCGTGGCTGCTGTCAAATCTGCACAGCACCGATTTAGACGCTAATGATCTGAAGGACTACGTCGTGTCGCTGGTGTCAGCGCCCGGAACGCGCGAGCAGCTGTATGAGCGTTGCGTTTCCGAATTGGAAGAGTTTTTAGCACCGAAAACGCGCGCTTTTGTGGACTCGTTGTTTGCATACGTCGACCAATTACAGAATTCCGCCAATCTGCCCCAATCGGGTAACCCCACTGTAGCCCATGACGGTACCACCACTGGCGAACCTACCGCGGTGCCTACACAAACGCAGCAGCCGTTTAGACCCAACAATTCATTTGAACAGCTGAGTGGTGGCCAGGAGGAATTCAGAAAAAACTTCAGGGACGCTCCGAGTTTTAAACCGGAAGGATCGTACCGGCAACAATCATTTTCCACCAATTTCACTTTCCCGGGGATGCCTCAGATGCCCGGGATGCCTCAGATGCCCGGGATGCCTCAGATGCCCGGAATGCCTCAGATGCCCGGAATGCCCGGAATGCCGTTTGTCTTTCAGCCGGGGAACCAACGGTATAACCGGAAGCAGCCCCCCCCGCACCGCCGGAAATTCTTGAGCTCGCTGTCGTCGTACCAGAACGAATTGAGCGTTGCAAACAAACGGCTGGTTGTGGAAGGAATCCCTGAGGAACATCTCAACGAGGCATCTGTCCGGCAGTATTTTGGCAAATTTGGCAACCTCACCTTTGTTAGGGTGGACCCCAGCCAGCAATTGGCCGAGATCGAGTACGAGGCGCATGACCAGGCCGTCGAGGCCCATAAAAGCCCCGAGCCGATCTTTGGCAACCGGTTTGTGAAAGTGTTTTGGCGGAAACGCTCGCCGAACTCGAGTGTCGGCAGCGATACGTCGATGGGCGACACTTCTGAACCGTTTGTGGAGCAGCCACTGGACATTGAAGCAGTGCGGCGCATGCAGGCGATCAAACAGCAACAGTTCGAGGAAAAAGAACTTAAACGGAAAACCCTCAGTGCGAAATTGAAAGCGGTAATGGCCGAGCAGGCCGAGGTGCTTCAACAACGCACGGAAATGCTGCGGTCTGGCCAGGGTACACCCGAGCAGCATGCCGAGGCCCAGAAACGGTCCGAGCAGCTGATGCAGGAAACCGCGGAACTGAAAAAAGAACTGGCGGGGCTAAACAACCCGTCGAATAACTCTCGCGGTGCACTGAGGGCTCGAGGTGGGTACCTGCGAGGCCGGGGCCGGGGGAACTCGTTCAGGGGTGGCCGCGGAGCGTTCAGTGGCGCTTTAAATAACGCTTCTTTGGACCGTCGGCCCCGCGGCGTGCAATTACGCGGGGTTGAACCCTCAAAGGACGAGAGTCTGCAAGGATTACTGGCATCGAGGAATTACACGGATTTTACCCGGGAAGGCAATGACACCGTGGTAATTGAGTTTGTAGACCGTCGCAGTGCCGAAGAATTTTTTAATTCTGTGGGGAACATTGCTGAGTTTAGCGCGGTGGACAAACAGTTTGTAAGAACGGGCCGGCCCAGCGACGAAATGAGCGAGGCATGAGTGGGCTATCTATTTATATATTCTAAATAAACTCTTGGCGCTGCGTGGGAGCGCAGTTTTGTATTTTATATCCAGTTTGGCGAATTTTTTTTACGGCGGTGGACACCACCGCTGTCGCGATAAGCAACCGGGCATTCGTAAGCGGGCAAGGGTTCTCCGTACCCTTGTCCTTAGTAATCATAGAATGTGGGTGGTTCACAAATATTCTTTACTAGTTTATATTGCAAATTGGAGCGTATGCGGTTCCGCAAATATATAATTAAAAAGATAAGAAATGGGCCATACTGAAGATACTTTGAATTACTATATACATTATTTATTCTAAAACGGCGTTAGCTGGGTTGACCGTATCATGTATTGAGCCCTAACCGTAAACTCGTAGGGGTAGGGGTGTGGGCGAATTTTGGTGGGACTCGCAGTTCGGCGGTGGAGATTAAAAGACAAAATCCACCGCGCCCCGCTCGCCCTCCCGCCCCATCTTATAAAGAGCACCTGAAACCACCGCCCGCATTTTAAATTTCCCACCTGAACTATAATTTTTTTTTTACCGCCACTTGTACTTTCCCCAGATTAAATTCGACGATGCAGCTCGCCCCGGCGTCTAAAAACCTGGTACAAACGCCACCTCAGCCGCCTCGACCGTCGATGATGCTGCCGTTCGCCACAACGGCCCCACAGCTCGTTTATCCATCACCGGAGCTGCTGAGCCTGTACATGGCCCCGTTCGCAAATTTCCCGGCAATGAATGGCACTGATACGCAGTCGATGTCACCCGGAGCGGGCAGCCCACCGGGGGATGCAAAACCGCCAGTTTTGGCAACCCCGGCGAACACTGGCGGTCAGCTCCCGGCGAACGCTGGCAGTCAGCTCCCGGCGAACGCTGGCAGTCCGCTCCCGGCGAACGCTGGAAGTCCGCTCCCGGCAAACACTGGCGGCCAGCTTCCGACGCCGTGGCCCACTCCGCAGCCGGTGCATCCTCAGTGGCAGCTGGCGGCTTATCACGCTTACTTAAACGGTGGTTTCGCCATGCCGCCAAATAACTCAATGACGCCGGTGGCTGGCCCCGCAGCCGGGCAGCCGGCTCCCGTCGGTAATGGGCAAGCACCTTTGTGGCCCTACGTGCCCGTGCCGAACGGCGGGGGTGCGTGGAACCCGGCAGTTGCTGCGCATGTGACGCTTTACAGCAAACGACAGGATTTAAATGATGCAATCATTAGCCGGTGCCTATTGGACCTGAAATCCCAATTGAGGGGCCAGCAAAGCCGCATTCAGGCCGTAGAGGAAGTGGAAAAGAGTCTCCTCAGGGACCAGGGCGCGATGTGGGGGATATTGAAGCCGCACGAACTGGAATTTGTTCAGAAACGCTGGAAGGATCAGCAAGAGTTCGCGCAGGAGCTGCTTACACAGTTGCACGCGCAGAAGGACGGCAAATCGGCTTCTGTGGTCAGACCAGTGCGGCATAGGCGCGGTAGTACACCTCCATTACCTTCGAGTTATTCGTCGGGACCGGTGGCAACCGCTCAACCCGATGCTGATGAACCGTCTAAGGAGTGGGTGTTCTACACGCGGTTGATGCATCAATCTCCACCCAAAAACATGCCGCCACGAGGTAGTGTCTATACTCCTTGTGGGCCGCCGTTTCCGGTTAATGGCAACTTCCCTATGACGTTCGTGCCATTTTCTTCAAATGGTGATTGTGTACCTTTTAATGCATTGCAATCACAACAATTATATGGGCCAAGTTATGCGGGGTTTTATACAAACAGTAATATTGTTCTTGCAGATAACCAGAGGGCAGGTGCACTGAAGCAGCAGCCCCAGAACAAGGCTCCACTTTCACTGGCATCTCCCTCAAATATGATTCCTATTTTCCCACCCGGTGCTGGCATCTACGGGAACCCGTTCAATGTTACCTCCGCGATTCCTACTGTCGTGCAATCTTCTAACACCTCTAACACAGCTGGTGACAATTCGAAGCTGGGAACTTTCCCGCTTTCGCAATTGCCGGCATTAGCTAGTGCTGCTCAGAGCCCGCAGGTGGCACCTGCACGAACTGAAGCACCTGCACGAACTGAAGCACCTGCACGAACTGAAGCACCTGCACGAACTGAGGTACCTGAGAGTAGAGTGCCTCCACCGGTACTCCCGTATGATGATTCAGTGGCCACGGATGATGAGTCCGAGTCGGAGTCTCTGCATGAAAGCAGTTCTGAGGGTGATGCTGATGGCAAACCTGATGATGCAGCAAGCACGAAGGTTCGCTCTACGAAACGCTTGGGGAAGAGCCAACGGTACTGGCTGCTACAGCACCACGATGTCATGAGGCAGCTCGATGAGATGGGCTTCGTCGCTAAACGGGTGGGGAACAAGTATCAGTGCTCGCTGTGCAATGATACGTTTAAGAACCGGATCAACTTGAACCGGCACGCGGCAGCCCACATCGCCAAGAAGATGTACCGCTGCAAGCACTGCAATAAGCAGTTCTCGCGGTCTGACTCGTTGCTGCGCCACACAACAGTGCGGTGCAAGCAGAACCCGGATTTGCCACCCAGACAGCGGAAGAAGAGAACCAAAAAGAGAGCTTCTTAATTGCCTAAGTATAGTTATTTTTTATTCATTATTTGGAGCACCATGAGCATGGGCGAAGATTATGGGCGAAGATTATGGGCGGAGATTATGGGCGGAGATTATGGGCGAAGATTATGGGCGAAGATTATGGGCGAAGATTATGGGCGGAGCTTATGGGCGGAGTATTATAGCATTATGAGCGGAGCATTATTAGCGGAGCATTATAGCATTATGAGCGGAGCATTATGAGCGGGATTATGGGCGGAGCATTATGGGCGGAGCTTATGGGCGGCGCATTATGAGCGGAGCATTATAAGCGGAGCATTATAGCATTATGAGCGGAGCATTATGAGCGGAGCATTATAGCATTATGAGCGGAGCATGAGCGGGATTATGGGCGGAGCACTAAGCCTTATGGGGGGCAGGGTTTGCGCTTAACCCGTACTGCATGAACACCTTCGACTCCGACAGCTCCGACCCGGAGGCCGCCTTCGACTCGTTGTCAGACGGCAGCGATTATGAGCTCGAGCATAAGCCAGCGAGCCGGAGCGCAGCTTCAGGAACACCATCCGCGCCAATGCGGCTGAAACTCAAACTGAGTGCTCCGAAGTTTCCATCCTCCAAATTAGGATCGTTGCCTAATAGCAATTCCGGAATCAAGCCGATGTCCTTGTTTGGGGGCAACGATTTCAGCTTTTTACATTTAAAACCAGACCATGAGAACCGGCCATTATGGATTTTCCCCGACAACAGTGGCCGGATCATCTTGGAGTTCTTTTCGCCGTTGGCCGAGCAGGCACAGGACTTCTTAATCACGGTTGCTGAACCGGTAAGTCGTCCTGAACATATTCATGAATACAAACTGACGCCGTACTCTTTGTATGCCGCAGTGTCTGTGGGGCTCGAAACCCAGGATATTATTAGTGTTTTAAACCGACTGTCTAAAGTGCCCGTGCCAAAAATGACCGCGGATTTGATCACGGCATGTACGGCTTCGTACGGGAAAGTGAAATTGGTGTTGAAGCACAATCGGTACTTTATTGAGAGCACGCAGGCGGATATTTTGCAAAGAATGCTAAGAGATCCCGAAATTGCTCGGTTGCGAACCACGGAAATCACGCACGCCGTTGCAGATAAGCTACCCATCAACATTGCCGGAGTGTCGAAGGATTCTGCCGTGCTCACTGACATACCCGAGGGAGAAACTGCCACGGTTGAGCCCACAGGTACCAATGAATTCGCAGTGGTGGGTGAGGGCGAAGAAGAAGAGGATGCGGTGCATTCGTTTGAAATCGCCACGAGTAGTGTCGAACTTGTCAAAAAGCGGTGTCAGGAAATCGATTACCCGGTGTTGGAAGAGTACGATTTCCGCAACGATCAACGGAACCCGGACCTTCCCATTGACTTGAAACCTTCGACGCAGATCCGACCTTACCAGGAACGGTCATTGTCCAAGATGTTTGGCAATGGCCGCGCGCGGTCAGGGATCATTGTGCTTCCGTGCGGTGCTGGTAAAACGCTGGTGGGCATCACGGCAGCGTGCACGATCCGCAAGAGCTGCATTGTGCTGTGCACCTCATCAGTGTCGGTTATGCAGTGGCGGCAGCAGTTCTTGCAGTGGAGCACGATCCAACCCGAAGAGATTAGTGTTTTCACCTCGGAATCCAAGGAGAAGTTTGCTGGGGAGGCCGGGATCGTTGTCTCCACTTACACCATGGTCGCGAACACTGGTAACCGGTCGCATGATGCCCAAAAGATGATGGATTTCCTCACCAGTAGAGAATGGGGGTTCATTATTCTTGATGAGGTGCACGTTGTTCCCGCAGCAATGTTCCGTCGGGTGGTAACCACGATTGCCGCCCATACGAAGCTGGGACTAACGGCCACATTGGTGCGTGAAGATGACAAGATCGACGATCTCAATTTCTTGATTGGGCCCAAGCTATATGAAGCAAACTGGATGGACTTGTCGAACAAGGGCCACATAGCAAGAGTGCAGTGTGCTGAAGTGTGGTGTCCCATGACCGGCGAGTTCTACCAGGAATACTTGCTGGCAGACCGCGTGCGACGCATGCTGTTGCCGATTATGAACCCGGCGAAGTTCCAGGCGTGCCAGTTTTTGTTGGACTATCATGAGCGTCGTGGAGATAAAACCATTGTGTTTAGCGATAATGTTTATGCTCTGCGGGCGTACGCACTGAAATTGGGCAAACCATTTATCTATGGTGACACACCCCAGCAAGAACGTATGCAGATCTTAAAGAACTTTCAGTATAACGATGCGGTCAATACGGTGTTTTTGTCGAAAGTCGGGGACACGAGTATCGATTTGCCCGAGGCCACCTGCCTTATTCAGATTTCCAGTCACTTTGGCAGTAGACGGCAAGAGGCACAGCGATTGGGCCGGATTTTGCGCGCGAAAAGACGGAACGATGAAGGATTCAATGCATTTTTCTATTCACTGGTCTCAAAGGATACGTTGGAGATGCACTACAGTACGAAACGTCAAGCCTTTCTGGTTGACCAAGGCTACACTTTCAAGGTCATCACGCATCTCAATGGCATGGAGAAATTGCCGAACTTGGCGTACTCCGCATTGTCGGAACGTAAAGAACTTCTCCAACTCATTTTATTGCAAAATGAGAGCGCGGCGGGTATTGAACTCGGCGATGACGCTGCACCGGATGCTGACATTCGCCGGAAAAAGCAGCAGGGACCGCGCGCGAAGCGAATGAAGGGCTCGCTGGCGAGCCTCGCGGGCGGAGAAGACATGGCATACGTTGAATACAACAAAAGCAAGAACAAAGAGCTGCGCAAGCACAATCCTATAATCAACAAGCTGTATTACGCTAAACGGAAATGATTTAGCAACTACGTAGAAATAAATATACGTTTAATCCTGGAACTTATAACTGCCCGACGCATGAGCGATGATGGACCCTCCGCGGTAGCCGCCTTTCTTCATCTTGTTTTTGTTTTTGACGAAGTCTTTACCGCGAACTTGTTTCAACTTCTCGTTGGCCTTCTCACCCCAGGTCCCGGCAGCACCTTTGTATGAGTTATCTTGGAGAGCTTTGTCGGCAAAGGTGATTTTGCTACGATCGATACGCGAGAAGTATCGCCGCTGGCCATCGACCAACTCATAGTCATTAGATTTTTCTGTGGAAGGCTCATCTTTAGCAGGCTTCTCTACGTCAATGGATTTCTTTGTGGTTGAGGGAGTTATCACTTCGGATTTAGTAGTTTTAGAATCGCTCGAGTCGGAGTCGGAATCAGAGTCGGAGTCACTGGAGTCGGAGCTGCTGGAGTCACTGGAGTCGGAGCTGCTGGAGTCACTGGAGTCGGAGCTGCTGGAGTCACTGGAGTCGGAGCTGCTGGAGTCACTGGAGTCGGAGCTGCTGGAGTCACTGGAGTCGGAGCTGCTGGAGTCACTGGAGTCGGAACTGTCAGAGTTGGAGTCGGAACTGTCAGAATCGGAGCTGCTGGAGTCACTGGAGTCGGAGTCACTGGAGTCACTGGAGTCGGAGCTGCTGGAGTCGGAGTCGGAGCTGTCAGAGTCGGAGCTGCTAGAGTTGGAGCCGCTGGAGCTCAAAGACTCATTTTCAACGGTCCTCTGCTCTTTTTTCAAAATAGCGCCTTCTTTGTCCCCAGAGATGTCCTTTTTTACAGCAATTTCCTCCTTGATGTCAATAGTAACAAGAGCTTTAGCATTTTTCTTTTGAGCAGGCTCAGATTCGTCCTCAGAGTCGCTATCCGAGTCACTGGAGCTCGAATCCAAGTCGCTAGAGCTCGAATCCGAGTCGCTAGAGCTCGAATCCGAGTCGCTAGAGCTCGAATCCGAGTCACTGGAGCTCGAATCCGAGTCGCTAGAGCTGGAGTCGCTGGAGCCCGCATCGGAGCCCGATTCACCATCACTTTCAGACTTCTTAAATCGCTTAACAAATGACTGGGCCTTATCCTCATCGTATTCCAGGTCGTCGAACTGACGTTTGAGGGCCTTCGCATGTTTCTGCAGCCCCGTGGCCTCAAAATATGCACCAATTTCGCGGAGAATGTTGATATCTGGCTCCACCATCTCTAAGAAGTAACAATTATATTGAGAATTGGCTAGTTTTCCCGAGGTTTGTCGACTCACGTGAAGAAGCCCGTTCCACCGGTTTCAAATTAGAAAAAAAAAAAAAAAAAAAAAAAAAATTTCAGTGCCATTGACAGTATCATGTACCAACTAGCTGTATGCGAACAATGGTAAATAAATAAACAAATAAATAGATACAAATAAATAATTAAGGCGATCACGCATGATTCAAACTGGCAATGAGCTCATCCGCCCTCTTCTTGGCCCATTGCTTTAAAAGTTCCGGGTCTTTAGGCACAGCTTCGTACTGCTCAGGTTGCAGCAATTGCGCAGCCTGGGCAGCCTCACGCTCGTACTTCTCAACTAAAGCGCTTCCCAAGTACTGCTCTGTGCGATTATCCAAACTTTGGGTGAGTTCGACGACGTTGGCAAACACTTGCTCAAAAGATTCGCCACGATTCTCGATCTGAGTAAACATGGCACTTTTCACCGCCATATTTTGGTTCTTTATCGACAGTGTCGCCTCCAATTCATTGATCGCCACGGAAAGTTCACGATAAACCCTGTCCAGCTCCTTAATTTTCTCCTTCTCCGCCTCCCTTTGCTTCATTAAGCTCGTGGCCCTGACTTCTTGCTCAACAATCGTCTCTTTCTGCTCAGCACAGGTTTTTGTAAGCTCTTCCAAACGCTGTTTGTTCGTAGCGAGTTCGGATTTGGCATTGTCAACCAACCTTTGCAGTTTCGTTTCCTCAGGACGGAGTTCCGTGATCTCGTTGTTGAGTTCAGCAAGCTTTTTAACCGCCTCGTTGTATAGCCGAGTCCATTCACGCTCGACTGTTTCCAATGCAAGCAAACCAAACACCGGAGGCATCGCATTGGGCACGTCACTCAATTGAGATGCCAAAATATACGTTTTCTCCAGCTCGCTAAACGACCGCGGCAGGTTCAGGTCCAGCTTCACCTTGTCGTTGGGCATAGGCTCCTCATTGTACTGATCCAGTAGCACAAGCAAGTCAGTGTGTTCGTTTCTAACTAACTGCAAGTAATTCTTTTCAAAGTTGATGCGGGCGTTCTCCAGGTCTTGCTCTAATTGATCGCGTTTAGCGCGCAAATTCGGCAGCTGCTCAGCCAGGTCAACAGCCACATCGATTTCGAGCTGCAAAACCTCACACTGTGGCACTAATTCCGCAGTAACGGCATCGATTTCCCGCCTAATGTTGTCGTCTCTAACATGAATGCTTTCAACATCAATTTGTAATTGCCGAACTTCGGCCTTAACTTTGGCTAACCCGCTATTACTCTCGTCAATTGCCCTATCCAGCTGTTCAATGTGCTTTAAACACTGCTGCATGCCAATTTTCGTCTTATCAAACTGTTCACAATCATCAGCTTCTTGAACATCGACTTGGTTTGTTTCCCTTTGGATCTCCGCGAACTCGAGTTTCGCTTGCAGAACTTCCTCCTTCAAATTGCGGTTCTCGCGGTCCACAACCGTGGCCACTTCCTGGAAATATTTCGTGTCAAACAACGTCGAGTCGCTTAATTTCGCATCCAACACTTCGGCTAAACTCAGTTCCGCGTTACAACTCTCCATTATTGCTTGAGCAAGCTCAGCAGTGTACGCCATCGTATCCGCGTACCGCAAAAAACTAGAGACTGTGCTGTCTGCCTCATCGCGAGCCAAGGTTTCCTCGATTTCTTGATCAGAACAGGCTGCCTTGCAGCTTAAAGTGTACAGCCAGTAAAGCACTTTAACTGCAGTAAACCGCGTGGTTCCCTCGATTTTATCGCGAACAACGCTCAACGACAGTTTGATAACGTGGATTGATGGGTATTGCAGCAACTCGAGCAGCCCCAAAACGCTGGAAATACCCACTTTGAAATTGAGAGGTAAAGGCGACACCGATTCGAACAAAAACAGCACGGCCTCCAAGAATTCTGCAGTTTGCATTTGTGTAGTGGTTAATGACGGCAATTGCCGGTGGTTGCGGTGCAGAAACCGCGCCACTTCGTTTATTTGGCGGATTGCTTCATCATCGCCTTTCCGACCCACCGCAGACCAATCATAAACGTATTCGGGCTCATTTAAGTACTCATTTGCGTAATTAGTGCCCACAAACACCGGCGTAGGCTGGGGAATGCGCGAAACGTACCGCGGCGCGTACTGATCCACCATGGGCACGCCCGTGGTCTGGCTCATGGGACGTGGCGCGTACTCGGTGTGTACTTCATCAGTAACGTTTCTCAACTCGTATCCGGTGTCCGAGGCGAGCGCTGCGTCGGTCCAATCTGCGCTTAAACCGCGCGTGTCCGTTCTCCTGAACATCTCGGGTGAGTTCCTAACCCTAATCAAAACAGTATTGCTGGACAAGTGGGGAACGCCATAGTGGCTGCTAATGGCCGCTAATAAACGGTGATATAAGGCCCGAGTAAGTAGCGTATATAAGGCCTCGTTATGTAGCGTGTAATGGCTGGTGTCAGGTAAACGTTGGAACTGCTGTGTTAAATCTGGTGAGTATTACAATGCCATTCTAATGGCTAGAATTTCAATGGCTGGGTCACATTGCCAGGCAAACGCTTGCAATGGAAACTGCTCGTGATGTCGTATCTTAGTTAGGTAGCGTTACAATGCCAATTAATGGCTGTTGTGCCAGGTAAACGCTGGCATTAGAAGCCGCGGTGATGTCGTTGAGCCCGGTTAGTATAGTTTCAGCGTATATAAGTTGGTATAATGCCTTGTTACGTATAAGTCCTCGTTGCGTATACACGGCCTCATATATAGGGCCTGGATAGGTACGACCTGGTTAAGTATCCTCACGAAAAAGTCGCCGTTACGTATATACGGCCTGATACATGGCCTCATTACGTATAAGTCCTCGTTGTCGGTGTAGCATGTAGGTCGATGGCCATAACGCGTTCAACACGACAGCCATGAGCATAACAGAGTTTGTGTTTTAACAATTGTGCATATTTTAAGAATATAAACTGTTTTATTAGCCGATTAAACCGCTAGCAGGATGTATGTCCTCCCCACTCACCTGCCTTTAGGCCCCTCTAAGGCTGCCCCGTTGGAGGGCTGATTAAAACCATAACAGAGCTGAAAATTAGTGTTCGAGCGTATTTTGTATCCATTAAGAATACAAACTGTCTATCCGGTCTATTTCCATAATAATAGGCGGAATGAATGCCCTTCATATTGGCCCGCATCAGGGCCTCGCTAAAGGGCACACCAAAACCATAACATCGCCGGGAATTTAGTGTTCGTGCGTACTTTGTATCCATTAAGAATATAAACTGTTTATTTACTCGATTTCTATGATGTTGACCGGGGTATATATATGCACCTGACAACCCCAGTGGCCGGTCCTTCACGAAGCCGGCAGTTGGCGCCAAATTGAGTATTATTGGATAATTTGTACGACGGCCTCGTTAGGCACGGCCTGGTTACGTACGGCCTGGTTAAGTTGTTACGCATAAGACCGTTGAGGTTACTAAGGGCATGACTCACCAACGTGCATCGAGGAATCTTTAAGGGCTAGGCGGGTGAAATTTCACCCTTATGCGGATCCTGCGAACAGTACAGGAGCTGCGGGCATGGCGAGCAACCCAGTCCACGCTGGGAATGGTGCCGACCATGGGAGCCCTCCACGACGGTCATCTCAGCCTTGTTTCCCAGTCTTTACTGAATAACCGCGCAACGCTCATGTCGGTCTTTGTCAACCCTAGTCAGTTCGCACCCCATGAGGATTTAGACAGTTACCCAAGAACTTTCGATTCTGACGTGCAAAAATTTACGAACCTGGCTGAAAAACTACATAAAGAAACCAGCGGTGCAATTGAGTTTAATGACGACTGCGTTGCCGTTTTCGCGCCGTCAGTGGCCGAAATGTACCCTTCGGGGATCGACCTGAGGCCCGAGCACCAACGGGGTACCTTTGTCGAGGTACTGGGCGTGTCCCACCAACTAGAGGGCCAAATTCGGCCGCAATTCTTCCGAGGAGTTGCCACGGTCGTGGCGAAATTGTTGATGGCCGCCCAGCCTACGCGCGCGTATTTTGGCCAGAAAGATTTCCAGCAATCCGTGGTTATCAAATCGATGGTCCGCGATCTGCTGATCCCCACCGAGATCGTCGTGTGCCCTATAACCCGCGAGTCTAATGGGCTGGCAATGAGCTCGAGAAATGCGTACTTAAGTCCCAATGAGCGCGACCGGGCGGCAGTGCTGTACAGGGCACTGTCGCTGGCCAGCCGAAGGGCGAAAACCACTGACCTGTCGGCATCCCAGGTGCGCGATATTGTGGAAACTGAGCTGGCCACGGAACCTGATCTTATTAAGACGGTGGAATACGTATCTATAAACGATAAAGACACGCTAAAACAGCTTGAAGAGACACGCCCCGAGGCGGTGATTTCGGCAGCAGTGTGCCTTCAAAACGGGGTGCGTCTTATCGACAATGTAATTATTTAATGTATATATAACTTCCTGTTAATTTGGTGGTACGCCATGGCTTATAGTATAGCTGGTTTTAGGGTATGGGGATGACAAACCCGAAACCGTGAAATTTCATGCTCATGCGAAGGTTCAGCACCACTGTGGCTGCGTGCGCACAGAAGGCGCCCCGCGTCCATAAAACCGAAGTCCGCACGCGGTTCCCTGTGAAATATAATCCCGCGAGGTCTGCCTTCAATCAGAAGATTCTAATCCCGGCTGGAGTAAACTACAACCCTGCTCCGAGTGCTCCGACTCCGTTGGAAACTCCTGCTGCTTTTTTGCCTAAAATCGAACGTGAAAATCGCGCGTGGGTTAAAGATGCCAACGAATTCGATGTTGACCAAATGCCCCCGCTCGCACGGGCCCCGCGGCGAACTTATCATTTAACTGCGGCAGATGCCGAGGAAATCAATCGATTGCGACAAACAGAGCCTTATAAATGGACAACCAAGGCATTGGCTGAAAAGTATGATGTTAGTCAAAAGGTTATTGGGATGGTCAGCACCCCGAATGCCGAGCATGCCGCCGACATGGCTGCCCGCCTTAAAATGATCCGTGAGCAGTGGACCGTACGTCGTGAGCGGGCACGAAGCCACCGCGAACGTCGTAAGATGTCTTGGCTTCAGGATATTTAATATATACATCTGGTCTAGATCCAGGTCAGGTGCAATTATAGCTCAACTATTTGGAGCAAGTTCAAATGTAGTTAGAGTATACATCATTCAAATGTACATCTTATCAAGTATACGTCTTGCATTAGATCCCAAGATATCGTGCAGCTGTACTGTACATCTCGTAAGTATACATCCTTCAAATACCTCAACTATGGGTCTTGCAAGCTTAATTGTTCAAGTTTGAGTCAGTATCGTTCAAGTATATAGCATGTATAG
>JAJMBI010000129.1:0-28619 GCA_030572815.1 Starmerella asiatica | reverse complement strand
GTCGTCCCAGAAACACCTCACATGATTTTCATGTGAGGTCACACGCACAGGGTATTCTGCTCGAAATAATGAACACCCTCGACTAAAGGATTTTTAAGCACCCATACGTCTAGTCATGGGCCATATAGCTAGCTACATGCAGGATTTCATGCGGGTCGAGCTCGACGCATTGTTGCCAGTATAAAGCCCATAGAGCTAGCTATATACTAGACATTACGTGTAGAATTTTGCTTCCATCGTAAAAAACCAAATTAAGGAAATCCATTCGTTTCGAAAAGGGACTGAAATTGTGTGGTGCGGCGACCTTGTCCCAACACAGGGAGAGCTGGTATATACATGATACTGTCAGAGCCCTATCCCAGAGATTTACCATGCCGTCAACATTCACTCTGGCTATTATAACACCTGATATGCTTGGATCCCAACGCCATCGTCGTGAAATCCCCAGTAACCGATGCGTTTACCAGTATCAGGTAGGGCTATTTTAATACCTCTCCGCCCTAATCGCCCAGTTCCGGTCCATACATTTGGAAATGTCGATTAATGATGATGTTCCCGTATTGGCAACGTCGCGGGGCCGCGAACCTTTGGTATCAAAATGGGCACCCAATCCATCAGCACCCATAATTTCTTCCCCAAAGTCCCTCAAATCCGGAGTAAGATCAGCCAATGTACAGGAAACGCTCAGGGCTCGCCCTTCACGGCCAATACAGAGCCTAGCTCAATCTAAATGGGCTGCAGTATCAGAAACGCCTTCACAAAATATAGAAAGTCACCTCGGTTCACCTTCAGAGGCCCACCAGAGCCAGTCCAGTAGCAAACGGGGCAAAGACTCCCCCCACAAGTCAACACACAAGTTCGCTGGCAGTACTCCACATTTATCGTCATCGCCCAAGGCAATGGATTTGGCTGATCAGATTCGAGCCTGTGAACCGCCTAGTCGCCCTGAAGGTAGCCGTCATTCGCCGCGAAAGTCAGATAACCCCAACTTGGCTTCGGATGAAGCTCATACTCTTAAATCCAAACATAAACGCCACAAGCGTGGTCCACATTCTCACAAAGATAGTGAGCCAAAGACAGTGGAAGCCAATTCGGAAACTGCAGCACCGGCAAAGCACGAGATGCCCCGCTGGGAGGATTTCTTCGATCCGAATGAGAGCTGGGCCGAGGCCGAAGAGGACTATGTCGTTCGATAATATTTATTAAATACATATACATATCTATTAATTGTTTTCCCCGATTTTCGCCAGCACTTGTTCAAACACGCGGCGCGCATTGAAGATATTGGTGAGGCGCATGCGCTCGTTGTTCAAATGAGCACCATCGCTGCTCTGACCACAAGGAAGCTGGGCTGCTGGTGCACTGAAAAACTTCTCCAGGGCACGCGCCACTGGAATTGAGCCGCCCTCGCGAATGAACAACGGCGGCATATTCCATACATCATCAATGGCGTCATGCATAAGAGTAAACAGCCGGTTTTCCGGGTCCCCCAGCCAGGGGTCTGCCTCATACTTAACACGAATGTTGAGACGGTTCGTGGAATTGAATTTGGCAAATTCAGAGTTCAAGTACGATCGCAGTTTTGTGGTGATGTCTTCCGCCGTTTGAGATGGTACAAGGCGCAATGATAAATACGCCTTCACGCTGGCCGGGATCACTGTTTGGTTTTGGGGCCCACTAAATTCTAGTTTGTGTACGGTTAATGACGGGTAGCGCCATTTGTGCATAATATCATCGCGCGACGTAGCAGTATTCGCAACAATGTCATCGTACAACTTCTCCTCACTCTCGGTAACCGGCATCACCGTGTCGAAGAACCCAGGAATGGCAATTTTACCTTCCTCATCGGTGGTGAGCTTGGCCAAAAGGTTGATCATATCCTTTGAAGGTTCGCGGAACAGCCCACCATCAACACCGGAATGCACGTCGCCCTTCCCGCTGGTCAACTCGATTTCCAAGAAGATGACGCCACGCAAACCATAGTTTAAACAGGGCCGGTGGTCGTCCAGCCATAATGAGTTACTGAAGATGATCCAGTCAATTTCACCGATCTTCTCGCGATTCTTTTTGATAGTGTCAAGGAACCCAAACGATCCGGACTCTTCTTCACCTTCAATTAAGAACACCACATCGGCACTAAGCCTTTTTTCAGCAAACAGACGGGCTACGGCATACAGAGCGGCCATACAGGGGCCCTTGTCATCGGTAACTCCGCGGCCGTAAATATACCCATTGTTCGACACGAGCGTGAATGGGGACGACTTCCATTTAAGATCGTCCTTCTTCGCTTCAATAACATCGTAATGCCCATAGAACAGCGTTCGCGTGCGCGCACCCTTTGTGTCCGCTCGCACACCGCTTAAGGGTGCCGAGGCCTTAAACTCAGCAAACACTATCGGGTTCGCCTCCTCAACCCGCAAAAGATCGGCATTCGCACCCATAAGTCGCATCTGGTCGCGCAAAGCCGTGGCGCACCGCCGTGAATCCGACCAGTGCTGCCTATCGCGGCCACTAACTGTTTGATACTTGATGATTTTGGCCAGAAATGAGATCATCGCGTCATTGCCCAAAGGATCCATCTTCAGTTTACGGTACCTCAAATGTAAGCTGTCATGGTTTGTGCCTAAACTGTTTAAAGTAGTAGGTGAATCCAGCGTATCGACGAAATCGGGGGTCACCGGATGCGACTGCGGCGTGTCCGTATCCGACAGATCCTCATTCAATTCCACATTCCACAGAACTACACTACCATCACTGCTCGTCGTGACCACTTGCCCCGACGTAATGCCAGGAGGCAGCGTCGTGATTGCTGTTAAGAACCCAGGAGCACACCAAATGCACGCCTTCGCCGTCGTTGCATCATAAGCCACGATTTTATTGGCACTGGACACAAATATCCCATCTTCGATTGCCGCCAGTGCCAGCAATGGACCTTCACAGGCCTGAATCTCATGCTGCATCACCTGCAACGTTTCCAAATCGACAATAATCACCTGGTTCGTGTCCAACCCGCAGCACAGCTGCCATGACGAGGCCAGCACCATGGACAGCACGCTTTCGCCCACATGCAGGCTGTGAGCCAATATGGGCCGGCCCGAGCTCGGCATGAGCTTCCAAATCTTCACGGTTCCGTCGCCACTGCCGGTAACCAGCCGGTTGCGCGGGGTGTCAATAACCATGGCGAAAATGGCGCTGTTGTGGGCAAACGCGATTTGGTTTAATAGCGGTACTTCCACCAGCGCTTGGCCATGGTGGTGATCACCAGTACGTTTCAAATTTTCCTGTTGTGGTGCCAGTTTCCCGCCGGGGCCTTTACTGTCAAAGAACCGGCTGGGTCGAACCGCGGGCATTTTGTTGATGCCCGTAGACGGCTGTGACTCTAAACTCTCTTCGTCAAGCCGTACCCAGTGCAGGCTGGCGTTCTGCGTGCCAATATAAAGAATTGCCTCCTTGGGATCATACGCGAGCGAGAAAATGTCGCCGATATCGGTCAATGTATAAACCGTGAATTTGAACTCTGGTTCAGCACCAGGAACCCATACTTTCACCAACGAATCCGAGGAACCTGTGAACAAAAGGTTGCCCTGGGCAACGAGCGTGAGAATACTGCCCGTGTGGGCGGACTGCCGGTGCACCTCCTGGTACGTATGTAGATCATAGGTAACCAACAAACCGGAAACGGTTCCCACAAACAAAAACTTTTCGTGGAAGGCCACCGTAGTTACGGCCTCGTTGCACGTCCAGCGGTGGGCGAACTGGGGGGACACGTCATTCCTGGCCTCTGGTTGGTTGAACACGTTCGTGCCAAGCTGTGAGCTGCGCGATTCAATCAACGTCGCCAGTGGAACCTGGCAGCATGGGTCCATTTCTCAATGTTTTACCGAATACAAATGACCACCTGGGGATGACCCTACTTTCAACTATTATTAAAATGGCTACCTACTGACATTTAAATGGCGCGGGTCAGGCAAAAGCACACAATATACGAAACGTAATTTACTGCACTACACCAAAAAAAAACAAAAACGGGCATTTAAAAAATAAATAGTTTAGACTAGTGGTTCTATAAGCTACGGGCACTCCCCCGGCTCGGTTATGTAGTGGTCGCACTGGCCGTACCACCTCCGCTCCTCGCAGTGCGTTTCCATGGGTGGATCGCTGGTGTATGTTTCCCATTCATTACAGTTCCCGAACCAGCCCCGTTCTAAGCAAGAGGATGATAAACAGTGCGTTATCGGCATATCAGTATGGCTTGTGGTAGTTGATGTCACTGTTGAACTGAAGTGCGAGGTCGAGTGCGAGTGCGATGAGGACAGAGTACTTGGGGAGGTATGCCGCGTTGGTGTAGGCGGTTTCCATGTCGATAACGGATCCACAAACTCCCAATCTTCACAGTCCGTGCATGGTTCCGGCACGATGCATCTTGCCGGTTCATCATACACTTCCAATACGTTATCAATGACGACATGGATCCGGTGGTTCACAATTGAGTCGTGCCATCCCAAGTCTTGTTGGACGTCATACACACAAACGTGCCCCGAATGGCACTTAGTTTCCATGGCAAACCCTTTCAACCAGCATGTCGACTGCCGCCCGTTGCAAGTGCCCATAAAAATGGGATCGGCATTATGCCCGAAATGCCAAACGTAGTCATCCCAAGGAGCAATCCCGGGGGGTACTGGTAAATGCAGCCTTCTAACGGGCAATGCCTCCCCCGGAGCCTCAAAGGTGACTACTGGCAACCCATAAGTCCGTCCCAGCATACTGGACAGAGCACCGCCCAAAGAGTGGCCCGTGATCCATACTGTTTTGGCCTGGGGCACCATCTCGCGCGCATGGGCGAAAACCTGGAGAATCTGCTGGTAGTACCTATCTTCGCGTACCAATTCGCGGTCCAAGCACTGCTGATCGCAGGTGTTATCCCCCAAAAAACAGTCGCAAACCGTGGTCCACATGCTCGTGACGCGCGCACAGCAGCACGAGAAAAACAAATTGTCGTTCAGCTTGTCGTTCGGCGCGGTGGGGCCGCCGTCGTTCCACACTGGCGTGCTCGTGCCTTTGATGCTCAGCACCATTAACTCGCCGTCAATCGAAGTGAAAACGTACCCGCGAAGGCCATCATCGTCCCAGCCGTACCCGTCGCCATTGTGCGTCCAATTGCCCGCCTCAGTGCCGTTGACGTCGGTCCAGTCGCCCTCGTGCGGGGTGGGAACGTACGCGTTCGCGGCCAGCTTCGCTAGCGTGAGCACGGTTTGTTTATCGGTAACTTCCGGCACGGTGTATGATCTCACCAACCACTTCGCACGGTCTTCACGCGTATTGGAATGGCTGAGCACCGCAGATCGCCAGCTGTTCATCACCGCTTCTGCGTCAGTGTGAGGGGTGAAATGCGGGATTTGCTGGGGTTTTCCTTGCAAAACATTGTTTGCTACCTCGGAAACATGCAGATTGGCTGCCTCCGCGTGCAATGAGAACACGGCATCCGGGCGCACGACGTGGGTGAGTTGGAGGCCGGAAAATTGCAGTTGGAAGGTGGAGGGCTCAGCATTATTGTTGGTAGTGAAGTCTTGGGGCAGCAGGTAGCTGCGGATGGCGGTCAATGCCTCTAAAATCCGCATTGCATGCCAGATGGTGGCGGCCTAGGTACACACACACCACGCGTGGTTGTTGGGGTACGGGGATTCCCGGGTCAGGGGTTCTCTACATAGTCCGCTAGTGCCACTCCTAATTGCAGTGTCAGCTGGTATAGTTTAGTGGTAGAATATCACGTTGTGGCCGTGACGACCCAAGTTCAATTCTTGGTGCCAGCAAATTTTTTTTTTCCTTTGTATTTTAGTATATTTTCTAACTTGCATTGCATAGTTATATTTTTATAAGTACGTTCTTGTCCTGAAACACGGTCAGGATGCATGCTTATCCAGGATACATGCTTATCCGGGATACATGCTTATCCTGCGTTTCATCCAGGTGTAATGTGCTAATAAGTTACTGACGATAAATAAATGCCTAGTTTGGCCTCACTTTGAAATTAGTGGCCGCCTTCTTCATATGATCCTTCCGTTTCTTACCCTTCAGCTTCAACTTTTTGGCCTCGCGGTGGGCAACAATATTCGCGTCGCGCTTGGCCTCGCGATCGGAGATACGCTTCTTCGTTTGATAAATCCGCCGGTTCCATTCCTTTTCCGAGCGCTTCTTTCGGTTCTCCTGCCGTTTAATCGTACGCCGTAGCAGCTTCTCATCGTCACGCACCTTGGCGCCTTGCGTTTGCAAAATTGCTCGGCTCCATTTCGCATTCTCGGCAATTTCTTCCCGTTTACTTTCATCCAGCTGGCTGATTTTAGCTTTACGCTTCTCCAATACTTTCAGTTGATCAATTGCGTTGCGTTTCTTTAACTTCCGCTGGGCTTCAATGCTTAACCCGTCCTTGCCGAGCCGAGCCCCGTCGTTAAATTGGACTTGGCCAAAGCTCAAGTTCAGATCAATGCGAGAATCATCATCAGCTTCTTCTTCTTCTTCTTCTTCTTCAGCTTCCTCTTCATCTTCGGGCACTGAGGGTTCTGCTCTTGCGGCGAGCTTTTGCTTTTTCTTCTGTTCTAACTTCAGTTTACGCGCAGCCAGCAACTCTTCACGGTTTTTAGGCGCACCAACTGCGTTTGATCCGGGGGCTTTGCGTTTGGCCTTCATCTCATCCACTTTGGCAGCAAGTTTTGCTCTAAGCGCTGCAACTCCGGGTTTCTCTTTAGCGTTCTGTTTCTGAGGGCTTGATTTAGTGTCAGATGGTAAATCAACTTTGTCTGTTATTGTGTCTGTGCTCTTGGTTTCACCTGCACTTGTGGTTCTGTTGTCACTTGTGGTCTCATCTGTACTGGTGGTTTCAGACTTATTAGCCACTTTTTTGGACCGTTTAGTGGGAGGTTCAACCTTTTCGCTGCGAGTATCAGATGGATGGTGGCCACGTTTGTGGCGGACCTCAAGGTTCTTCGCTACTTTAGAGGTACTTCCGTCAGACGCAGACCCTTCCACAGCCTTCAATTGCAGCAATTCCTGCACCGTAAGCTCCTTAGTACCGTTAACGGGATTGCCATTATCGTCATAAATAATAACATCATCTAAATTTTCCGCGTTTTCCACGGAGGCATTGGGTTGCTGAGCAAGTTCTTCCCGTCGTTTTATTTCATCAAGCGCGCTCGATCCGACGTCGGGATCAAACTTGTTTTTGCGAATACGCTGCATCTCCGCTTTGCGTTCTTCAGCCGTGCGAGACCCTTGTGTTTTCCATTGAGTTTTAGTTTCGTCGTCATAATAGTACCGGGCAGGTATCAATGAAAGAAGACCATCAAAAGAACTCGAATGGTTGTTGAGCCGTTCCTTTAACGTGTCGCTCATTACCGCCGGTTGGTTTTTTCACTACTCTTTAGATGCTGACCGAAAAAAAATCGACCGTAGTACCGTGTGGTGTGGGTAAGGGGTTAAAAGTATCTCCCTCAACGTCGGCGTGGAACCGCATTTAAAAGTAAATAGTTATTTGATTTGATGGCAAAATAGAAGAAACTTAGGTCAATTTATGTTCTACATATTGTAGCACTCCTCAAAATACTCCAGGTAGATACTGGACTTGTAGATTGCGTTGCACACGGAAACACGTACGTCTTCGTTCAAGCTCGGAGGTCCACACGCTATAAATGCAGTGGGACACACTTCCTCGCACAATGTAGACTCCTGAACCTCTTGTTGAACAAGCGAAAAGCAATCGAGGCGCCCATCATTGAATTCAATGGGGAACATATGCCATTGATATGACTGCGCAACATCGGCTCCGGAGCAAATAAAGATTTCGACGTGCACTCTAATCGAAAGTAACGCAATTGAGTCCATAAGCCACTCCATGCTGCTCAGATCGCGGACAATCCAATACAACTTCAAATTCATAGAGCCGGCCTTACCAGTAGACACCAGCTTCTGGAGATAACTAAGATGGGCAGTAATTCCAATTCCACCAGCAATGAAGACGACTTTCTGGAAACGATGAAAGGGGATCTTGGTACCGTAGGGCCCGTCAAGCGCAACACGTATGGGACCCTCAGACAATCTCGTGAGTCTTTTCGTTAACCCACTGCGGTGCTTGATGGCGACAAAAAATGACTCTGTTGTGAACATCTCCCCAAAATCGCCCATGTTTTCCGTCTTACTTGAGTTCTTGGAAGACTCTTCGGAGGTGTCCAAGGATCTCTCGTTGCTTTGAACACCAATTTTTTGGGGCGCTTCCCATAGCGGCGTATCTGCTTCTGAAATGGACTTGACGGTTGATTTCTCATCCAAGAGTCTCCAATCATGCATTAATGTAAAAGGATGTGATTGCCAAAACGCGTACCAGGGGGGGAGGTGCAAGTAAACGTGTTGAGACTGGTACTGTGTGACCCACTTGTAAATTGAGGGCGACGAAATCCGCATCACGCTCAATGAATTACTGGCGTGCTGAATGACTGCATTGGTTTTCGTTGCCAACAGAATGCGAGTGATTCTCGCAGCGTGATCGAATGCCCATATCGCAAATAGCGCATACATGTGCTTTGTTCCATAAGGAAGAACCGTAACATGATGCCATATAGCAACTAAGAACAATACTGCCAAAACAACGTGGAACAACTTAAAAATCTCGTAGTTATGTCTTGCACAATACCTCAAAGACTGTACTAGCACAACCGCGGCCAACAGAATGCCCACCACTCCCCATCTCCAGTAATTCACGGACCACACATATCCGTACAGTCCTTGCTCCTTTTTCACGCAAGTAATTGAAGCTCCATGTATGATCATATCGGAAACAACGATTCTGGCTATCCATTTGTGAAGGATGGCGAATGTATTGGGAGACCAAGGATGCCCAAGTATGGAAAACAGATTGTTACGACCCGCAAACCAGAACACTAGCGGAAGTTGCCACATTATCATGAATGCGGAGCGAATAGACAAGGATTTGTTCCATTGTTGCGATGTTGATGTGTAAATGAAATTGTTGGGCTCGTAAGGGAAGTTGGTAAATATCAGCGAGTAGTTCAGTACCGCGTATAACACTAAGGCCAAAGTAAGTCCCCGAGAAGGAAGCTCTAGCCCCATCTTGGTACGGCAAATCGCCCCAATCTTGCCACCTAATAAGGGAGGATAAAGAACTTTTGCCCGAGCAAATCTTACAAGTCTTAAAGTCGAAAGTTTGTGAACTACACCAACTGGTAATATACTCGAAAGCTGCTGTATAGCCGTACAGAGAACAATCAATGCTGCCCAGAAGATGATCAATGCTGCACCGGCTCGAATACTCCGGGAATCATTCTCCATTCTCCATTCCGCCGTGGCGATTCCCTTTTGGATTTCATTCCGACTGATTGGGTCAACGTACTTGAGCGATAAGCCCTCATCGAGCTTTTCAGTGGAAACGCCAGCTTTGCAAAGGGACAAGCTTCGTGCTAATTCAGCCAATTGGGCAGGATCCGTCGAGTTCGACACGGCGTCAATAAGGCATGCCTCGGTTAAGTTGACAAACTCAGGAATGCTGCACAAACATTGCTTTTGTTTCGCACCACTTAGTTTTGCACACGAAGGCCACGAGCGTTTCAGTGCCATCCTATAGCATGCCCATCCATATGGCTCGGGAACATACTGTGCCAGCGCTACGCTCGCTAAGATGAGGCCTAGGATCTTCATATTGCAGCTCAATTAGAGAAACGGATATTATACAAACACTAACTATCTCTACGTGGTTTAAATAAAGATCTCTATCGGATCTAGGAACAAAGATCTGGTGGTAGGGGGGTACGTGAACCTTTACTGAACAGGGTAATTATGACGTTGAAATGCAGTTCTCGATCTGACCCTTAAAACCCCAGCTGGCTCAAACACGCCAAGCCTAACAGAGATCAATATTTACATTTTTAAAGCTAGCGAACAATTAGGAGTAATGATTCAGCGACCAAAGCCGTACATGCCCCCCTTCGTTCCCTGCGGCCAGCATTTGATTTTGCGGTGACCATGCAACACATGATACATGGCCTAAGGGTGTTGAGGAAGTAGGCCAGTTCTTGAAAACCGAGAACGAAGGGATATGCACAATACGTAAGGCGTCGCGCTTCAATTTAGAGCTAATGACGAGCATTTGTCCATCAGGACTGAATCGCATAGCACTAATCGAGGTCACCAAGTTCTCAACAATACCCGATGCCTCCCAAGCAGCCGGCTCAGAATCCGACATACGCAGGCCCAGCTTGGGATTACGTCGGTCATATATGGAAACAATTCCGTTCTCCATACCTAATGCGATCCACTTAGTAGTTTGCGCAATACAAGTTACACCCACAAGGGCGGGGTCGCGCCAGCGCGAGGTGACCCTGCGCAAATTGATATCCCAGTGCCAAACCTCGCCTCTTGAGTTTACCAAAGAAACTAGGGACTCGTCAGTCCATGCCAAATCTACCAGTTTGCCCTCAACCTTAACGCCATCGATCCACTGTCCTGATTGCGCACTTAGTACATTCATCCAGCCATTATCGCCAATTAAAGCAACGTAGGCTCCGTTGGGGCTGAATACAAACTTTTCAAAGCTGGATTGCGTATGCTCATGGCCATATAAACGGCTAATTTTCTCGATAACTCCTGTTTCAAGGTCCCAAATAAATAGATACCGGCGCCGCCCGCCAGCAAACACACGTTTACCATCCGGATGGAACAAAGCCGTTCGGAAGGGGCAGTTCTCAATGTATAATGACGAGACCACCGGGTTAGCCCTGCCGTCGATCTGGTAAATACGCAATGTCTTATCAAACCCACCCGTTAGCACGAGCGGCCTCGTGGGGTGGAACTGCACAGTTTGTACCACCGCTTGCGACTGCATTTGCTTCGTGACATCGGCTAGTCGCTGGATATCCAAATCAGATGTCGGCAGTATTTTGAGCTTTGATTTGGTGATGTAACTCGTGTTCTCATTAAGCACATCCAAGAGCGGGTTCGCCGAGATTTGGTGCTTGTGCTCCTCATCATCAAGATCAAAGTCCTCGTCGCTCTCCATATCCGAGCTGCCATGACGGCCCGGTAGTCGGCTGCAGGCCCATTTGGGTTTCGGGTACAGTTTGGCAAAGTGGCTGCGTAACCGCTGCTCGTAGTCCTTACCTGTAATGGCGGATTCATCGGGTGTTTGCCTAAGTTTACGGGTGCGGCTTGTAACCGTTAAATCGACTGTTAAGTCATCGTCATCACTATCGTGCCATACTTGCAGATCATCGGCATCGGTGGGTGAGTCATTAACGGTGTCCAGCATCTCATCTTCTTCTTCGGATTCTGCTGCACCTTCTTTATCAATAAAGAAAAGATCGCTATCGTCATCTTCACCTTCACTTTTCTCTTCATTAGAATCGTCGTCACCTGAGTCGTCAAATGTATATCCATCAGTGAACCTCGCCAGTTCAGACTCAAAGCCCGTGGGATCCCCAAACACTGCCTTCTCAAGCTCTATCTCTTCACGAGATTTAGCCGGCGTAGACATTGCTGCAAATCACAATTGGTTTGGGAATTCTGTAGTGCCAATTATATAACCGATATTTTTTCAGTATCTAGATACCCATACCCTGAAAAGTTTCCTAATTAAGCAGTTCATCGACCAAACCAGTGACTTTCAAGCTAAAAAGAAAAAAAAGCTTCACATACTGAAAGCGTGCTGTCATGGATATAACGGGGGCTGTCTCAGCCACGAAATTTCTTCGCGACCGTTCGCAGCCGCTGCACCGGCGTGTTAAACTCGCAAGCGACCTATTGAATTCCGGATGCCAAATCGTAATTCCCCGAAAACATACAGTGCTTTTAGAATGGGTATTTGATATGATTGCAATTGATGCCGAAGCGAGTACGAGTCTTGAGATTTGGCGGCTTTTGCTTAACCTGTGGCCGCTGACACCAGATGAGGGCAGAACTCGCATATTCAAGAACCATAAATTTGCGGGGAACATTGTGAATGCACTAAATTCTATCTCTGAGTCTCAATTTGACGCTGAGTACCAAGCAAAGTTGATTGAACTGATGGTGCAGTGTATCGATATAATTGGTTCGACACTCCACCCCGTGTTAAACTACGCACCGAACCAAGCCGGCGTGATGCTATTGGCATATTGCAATGTCGACGCCGCTTTGAACAATCGCCGATTTGGCGAACTCATGTTTGACTCTATGAAGGCCCGAGTAAGAATATTTGGTGCTTCCAAAACCTTGGAAAAGGATTTGGACCTTTTGTTACGCGAGCCCAACCCAGAAAGAAGGCAGTTCTATGTGAAAATCTTCTTTATGAATTTGGGGAAACTCGTTCTCCCATCCTCGGAGGCAAATATCCGGCCTGTAGTGGTGGGAATCTGTGATGCCGAAGTTGACATAGCTGAGCGGGTCAAGCTCATAGCAGCAAATTTCCCCGGCCAAATTGATGAAATCTTAAAAATTATCAGCCAAAAATGCCCGCAAATCTTGAATTCAGAGCTGATGACTTCCTTGTTGACGTGGGCCTTTGAAACTCCTGAGCCCAATTGGGAAGTCGTTAAACAATGCTTAAACATAAATGCTGTTCCTCTTTTGGACAGTACAAAGGGCTTTTTCCCGCGCCTTTTAGAAGCTGCCATTCCCGACCAGATACTGGCTGCCGTTATTGCGAAACTCGCTGAACAGCGGCGCTTTGTTGATTTCTTGGAAATGTGGCAGCCAAACCTCCCTGTCTCTCCTGCAGTAAAGCAAGCGTTTATGTACGGCATTAGTACGCTCTCCGAAACTCAGTTAGCGCAGGTGTTGGCGTCCACTACAAACACCCTCGATTTGATTGTACAATCGTTAAGTTATCAGCAAGCAGCCGCTCCTCGTATTACTGATGCGCTTCAAAAGATTTTCCGGGAAGAAGCTACGTCTGATGACTTGAAAATTGCGATTTTGAATGTTCTACCGGACATGGATCCTGGTACCCTCAGTAAACGGGGTAATCCGTTTGTTATGTTGCGAGCCGTAGAGCTGGATCCCTCGAAGGCCACAGAAAACTTGGTGCAATCTATCGCGAAACGATTTGACTCGGACAGTGAAACTAATTCGTTCCTACTAATGCGTTTCTTTCCCGTGATGGAACACTACTTGGACGAACATCGATTGCATAAAATCTTAAAACGATGCTCCCCGAAAGTCCGGTTATATCTGGCTCAGAATCATGATTTTTTGGAATGCATCAAATTGACGAAATCCTTGATCGATGTGGCGATATCCAAGCACGAACTGGAAACATTTGGCTCAATTCCAAACATGGTTTTCACATGGGATCAGAAGCATGATGCTGTGGCATTAATTCTGTCTCAACTGGGGACGGGTACCGAGTTTACATTTCAAGTCGTGGCACCTCAATTTTGTCGGCTTCTGGATCCACGAAACCCTCCGTCTGCTACTGATTTGAGTAAACTTATCAGCTTTGCCACTCCAAACCAAGCTGAACTTCTGGTTAATGTTATGGAACTGATTCGAAAGGATTACGTTGACGAGATTTTAAAAAGCTCGGCATTACATGACTGGCACAAGTCCCTGTTGTCCTGTGTCGTCTTTAGTAAAGGCCATGACCCCGAAAGGTCACACGTAGAGTATGCTTCTCAGTGGTTAAGCGAGAATTATACGGCACGCGAGCTGATTGATCCTGTTCTTTGCATGCTGCGACTCCTGGCTGACTTACCTCAAGCCTTTGAAATGACGAAAGTTTTGGCGCTTCAATATGGCCCCAACGAAATGCCTGAGCAGTTCCCACGTGCACTATTCCAGCTTATCTGCGCCCAGAAGCATTCAGCTTTCACTGTGGCGGCGTATTTCGTGTTTAGCGGCAGCATTTTTGAGGAAGACTTCATTACTTACTTGAAATCTCTAGATGCTGAACCGCTTAAAAGCTTATTTTACTGGTGTGCCGATGGCCTACAGTACGAGGTTCTCAAGGCCGTGATGTCAGTCGAGGCAATGGCTGCTGATGAATACAGCCACGTTGTGACCGTAGTGATTGCTAAGTCGGTGCTGGGCGGCGATTGTATCCAGTGTGCGCAGTTTTGGGAGTTTTGCGACGCTGTACTTCGCGAGCATCCCACAATGATCACGCAGTTCAGCCTCGAGCTCATGCTGGAAGGAATCACCGGTTCCAAGCACGAGTTCCTTTCGGACGACACGTGGAATGCAGTGTGCATTGTTATGAGCCGTATGCTTCTATTAAAACGCCATGTGTTTCGAAGACGCATCCATCTTATCCTGGCCGCCCTCACGACTTTGCTACAGTTGGTTAATAGTCCTCCCCGGGCAGCCAAGTTTGCAAAATTAATCGATCACTTGTGCAACCCGCCCCAGATATTTGCCCGTAGCAATGCCAAACACAACGATCTCGTCTCGCAAGTGGCCAAGGAGCGGCGCCATGTTGCTAAGCATGCCGGAGTTCTTTTACAGAATATAATTCTCGTTATTCTTGCCAATGCGAGCACCGACCTACGATGGAGTGACACAAACACGCTGCTAAGGGCAGCCAGCGTGACCCTCATTGACCTTATATACGGCGACGGGCTCAAGGCGGTTTCGGCCGGCATGGACAGTGAAGGCCGGGCGTACCTGCGTAGCCTGTTTGAGGATTACAAGCTTAATGGCCGGTGGACTAGCGACTAAATACCATATATATAGAACTAAGGATGAACCACCGTGGACCCAGTAGTTTTGCGAGCCTCGGCATCGCGGTGCAGCTGCTGGATGTCGGCCAGCTTGTAGGTCTGGCCAATCTCGATTTTGATCGCACCTTCGGCCACAAGTTTAAAGAAACTGGCGCTCTGCTCCTTGAAATTGTCCAAATAATGCGCCAGGATCGGGCGCGTAATAAACAGCGAGCCACGTTTCGTCAATTCGCTCAAAGCAAACGGCGGCACCGCACCGGAAGCATTGCCGAAGCTGACCATAAGCCCCCTCGGTGCCAATGAGTCCAACGACGTGAAGAAAGTGTCCTTCCCAACACTGTCATACACAACTTTGACCTTCTTGCCGTCAGTAAGCTCAGCAACGCGGGCCGGGATGTCGTCATTGTAAGTCAGCACTTTCCAAGCGCCGTGCTCCTCAGCGATTTTCGCCTTTTCCGGGGTGCTGACTGTGGCAATCACTTTAACCCCCAAATTACGAGCCCACTGCAAAAAAATCAGCCCCACACCGCCGGCCCCGGCATGGTAAAGCACGATCTCGTCCCTTTGCGGAGCGTACGTTTTCTCAATGAGGTACTGCACCGTCAAACCCTTGAGCAGGCTGGCAGCAGCAACATCAAAGCTGATTTCTTCAGGGAGTTTAGCCACGACATTGGCGGGAACCTGGTTGTAATCGGCGTATGAGTGGCCCGACATGTAGTACACTTTGTCGCCCTTCACCAACCCGGTCGATTTCGAAGTTTCCGGGGTGATGTCGTGCACAATGCCGGCACCTTCTCCACCGCCACGGTAGGGCAGATTCACGCTGTACAGTCCCTTGCGGAAATACGTATCGATGAAATTAAAGCCAATGGCCTCGTTTTTCACCACAATTACATTGTCGGAAGCAGAAGGGATGGGCTCCTCCTTGATTTGAAGCACCTCTGGAGACCCAGTTTTCTCGATTTCTACGTATCGGTTCGACATTTAGAGCAATAACCGTTAGAAGTGGGCGCGTGAGAGGGTATATATACGATTGCGTAATCGTGCATAAGCGTGCATCGCGTCACCTCACCAAGCAATGGCTAATCCCGTCACCACCCATGGGCTCCATGGATACGTGGTATCGTTGCAATCCATGATATCGTTGCAATCCATGATATCGCAATTAATGTCACGATGAAAATCGCCAAACCCTGGAACGCGAACTGCATGGCCGGCTTCTTTAAACCAAAAGGCACAGAGAAGGCGCCCCACGCGCCAACTAAAATCCCCTGGACGGAGAAATACCGTCCTAAAACCCTTAAGGATGTGGCCGCTCAAGAATCTATTGTTTCCGTACTGGAAAAGACGCTGCATTCTAATAATTTGCCCCACATGCTGTTCTACGGCCCCCCCGGCACGGGTAAAACCTCCACGATTCTCGCATTGGCCAAGGATTTATACGGCCCCGAGCTGCTCAAATCGCGCGTGCTCGAACTAAACGCCTCAGACCACCGCGGCATCCAAGTAGTTCGCGAGAAAATCAAGAATTTCAGCCGCACCACCGTGGCCGCTGCGAGCGACGCGTACAAGGCGAAATACCCGGCCCCCGATTTCAAGATTATAATTCTGGACGAGGCAGACATGATGACGCAGGACGCCCAGTCTGCATTGCGGCGGACGATGGAGCAGTACGCGAAAATCACGCGGTTCTGCCTTGTTTGTAACTACGTAACGCGGATCATCGACCCGCTCGCTTCGAGATGTTCCAAGTTCCGGTTCAAGGAATTGAGCGCTGACAGCGCTTTAAACCGTTTGCAGTACATTTGCACTGAGGAAAACGTCGAGTTGGCTGACGAAAATGTGCTGAAACGGCTGCTAACAATGTGCACGGGGGACCTGCGCCGCAGCATCACGCTGTTGCAGTCGGCCGCCGGGATGGCTGGTGGCCCAGTATCCATTAAGCTTTTAAACGAACTGAGCGGTTCTGTGCCGGATGAGATCGTTGCTCAGCTGATAAGTGCGATTAAAAATAACAATCAACGCAATTTGGAACAAGTTGTTAAAGATATTGTGCTTGAAGGGTACAGCGTGGCCCAATTGGTTGATCAATTGCATGATGTGCTTTTATACGACACGAGCATCCCCGCAGCAGCGAAGAATAAGCTGTCGCAAAGCTTCAGCATAGCTGACAGACGGCTCACCGATGGCTCTGATGAACATATCGAGCTGCTGAATGTGGCCACGCAGGCCACTACTGCGCTCAAAATATAAATACTATGTACTTCTTAACTAAGACTCGTTATATGCCGCAGCGTAGGCCGGCCGTGCGGACAGTTCCACGGCTTGTCGAGGGTTCCCAAATTGTTCACTACTTTGCGCATGGTTGCCAAGTCCAGTGGCCTGCCAACCATGATCGAGGACCGGCACGCGCGGCTGGCATACACTTCCCGCACCTTAGCGCATTTCAGGTCCTTGTTTTGGGGGTCGTCCTTGATTTCACTCAAAAGTTCTAAAACATCCTTATCTTCCAGGGCTTTAGAATGAAGCACGGGCACCATATGCAAAAAGCATTTGTGGCCCGGTTCCTCGCTTTCGCGGATTTCGATTTGGAACCCGTTCTTTTCAAACACGTCCATGTGCTCCAATATCGTCAATTCCTCAACGGGGCTCAGCTCGAGCAGGTGGGGTACAGCTAGTGGCTGGTTACTGGGCTTCTTCGTTTGTTGCAACCGTTCAAAGTTGAAAATTTCGTCGCTGGCATGCTGGTCAATCACAAACAGGTCGTCGTGCCCGGACTTGCGGCTAACAACAAGGATAAACCCGAGGTTGAATTGGCCAACTATTTCCATGTTTGCGAAATCCTGCTTGCGGATGTTCAATTGCAACCGTTCTTCAACGTTTTCATCATCAATGGAGAGGTTCTGGAGCCGTTTAAGGGAGAGTTCCTCCGCGGTGGACTTCATTGCTTGGGTGATTTGATCCATGGTTATGGGGAAATGAATATGCGTATTCAAAGTTTTCGCTTTTCTAACATCCATTACACTCCTTTGGATGCTCGAGCTTTGAGTTACATTGCCTGGCGTTACATCGCTTGATTGTTTCCCATCGCCTGGCATGTGTACATCACCTGGCATGTTTACATCGCTTGGCGTATTTACATCGCTTGGCATGTGTACATCGCTTGGCATGTGTACATCGCTTGGCATGTGTACATCGCTTGGCATGTGTACATCGCTTGGCATGTGTACATCGCTTCGCATGTGTACATCGCTTGGCATGTGTACATCGCTTGGCATGTGTACATCGCTTGGCATGTGTACATCGCTTGGCATGTGTACATCGCTTGGCATGTGTACATCGCTTGGCATGTGTACATCGCTTGGCATGTGTACATCGCTTGGCGTGTTGGCTTGCGAAGCTAGCTCGAGGTCTAAGGATAGCTCCGACTTAATTTGCATAAAAGCAGCATCCGAGTATGCATCTGGTTGGGGCAGCGATTGATGTGCCGTACCAGATGAACTCTTTACTGGACTCGAGAGCCGCATACGCTTCGAGGGCACATCTACGTTATACTCGTTCTCGTCTATTTCATCCTCGTCACTTCCCTCGCCTTCACTCACCTCTTGTTGAAGCTCAAGCTTGATTCGCGAACCAGCCTTCTTGGGCGACTGCTCAATACGCGTGCCAGACCCGCTGAAACTCGCAAATGAAACCACACTGTTTTTAGCTGGCTTAACGTTAGTGGCCCCGACATTCGATCTTGGAACCACATGCTCCATGGATTGGAAAAACTCATCAAAAGATTCCCTGATTTGCTGAACAATGGTACTTTCCGAGCGTAAAAGAACCTGCCGCTTGTCTGGTGACACGTTGACGTCGTACATGTTGGCATCAATGCTGAGCTCCAGCACGAAAAAGGGAGTTTCAGTTAGGTTGTACTGTTTATAAGTCTCGACAATTGCCCGCGTAATGCGCTGTTGTTGCGAGGGGCGGCCATTAATAGCTACTAACTGGCAGGTGGTAGCCGAGTCACCCAGCCCAAACACCGGTTTGGATATAAACCCATGCACGCTAAACTCGCTGGTTTCGGTTTGCAACTTAAAATCAAACTTACACAGCGATTTTGTCCGTTTAGAGCCATAAACACAAGCAATTCGCTGCAGTAGCTGGCCCCCCTGTGACCGTAGCGTCCAATTGGACCGGTTTTTAGCAACATGCTCCAGCATAAACCGCGTAGAGTTCAGCAACGCGTATTCCTGAACGAGAGAAACAGTTTTGGTGTACTCACGCAAAGCATTTCGTTCAAAATCTTTGCGTCTAACTGGCAGGCCATAAAACAGATCTTCGATTTGGACTGTCGTGCCCTTCGGCATGGGAGCCTTCGTTTTGCGTTTAATTGTGCCATCCTGCGCAAACTCAAGCTCATAGCCGTAACCGTCGCCGGTGCTCGTAAGAATCGTGACGTGGGCCACCGCACACAACGCTGCCAACGCCTCCCCTCTGAATCCCAACGTTTGCACTGATGCCAAATCGGAAAACTGCTGGATTTTCGAGGTCGCGTGTTTCGCCGCGAGAAATTCAAAGTCGTCGGCGTTGATGCCGCTGCCGTTGTCCTGAACGCGCACGCCGTCCTTGCCGTGGTTGCTTAAGCGGACCTCAATAACCGTGGCATTCGCATCTAAGCTGTTTTCCACTAACTCTTTAACGGCGCTGGCCAAGTTCGTAATGACCTGGCCGGAGGTGATCTGGTTGATTGACCAGGCATCGATGGGCCGGATCATATGTCGGATGCTAAGAGTTAGGCGTACCTGATAAGGTTAACACATCTAGCCCCGGTAACTTGGGATAGTATATATTGTACTATACAAATGCATTTAATAACTTTCTACTTACTTATCCCTATAGGAACATACAGCTCCAGTCATATATCTGCGTGACCTCGATGGGCTGTTACTTATTTGGCCGCCTGCCTTACCCTGAGCGTTGGAGGCAGGTGCATTTCCACGGCACCTCCCACCGCCCGGGCCGAAACTAAATCCCGAGGCACACATATATTTACATTAAATCACAATTTTTAATGTGTGAAATTTGCACTTTTTGCTGGTTGGTTTGATATCTTAATGATAAGACCCGTTTCGCATATGGCACAATATAACCGCATGCGGCGAGTCCCAGCCCCAGTCGAGCAGTTTAGGGGTTAGGCATACACACATCAACAAACACCTCCCATGCCAATGGCGTACAACGCGCTGAAACCGGCAGAAATGGAGTACAGTGACGACGACAGCATTCAGGGAAGCCCGCTACTGGACACAACTCCTGTTTTCGCCCAAAATGAATACCCTCCGCCAACTCCTGGCGACTCCAGTGCCGTCTTTTCTGAGCCGACAAACTACTACCAGGACGAGCAGTATGACGATGAAAATACCCCAAACACGCCGTATTCAACGCGTGTAGACAGTCCCTACCATACAGTTGCCGAAGAAAGCCCGTACGGAGCTCCATCGCCTGAAACTCCCCGCCGCGGCATCCTGGGCGTAAATGGCTACACAAACGTGCCAACAACCTCTCCTAAACGGTCTCCTTTACCGCCGATCTTGGAACCGCCAGCTGAATTGAATGTTTCCCCGCTTTCCGTGCCAAACAAGTCCCAGGAGTCGCTGCTGGCGGCGTCCCCATTACCCCAGGATTTCTCGCCACGTTCGCGGTCACCGCAAAGATCCAAACAAAGATTTACTCCGCAAACGCCGAATGGCGATTATAGTCCCGAACACAACCCGTACTCACCGCGCTATCATTCACCGGTGCGTGAGTACGCGTCACCCCATGAGCATTTGCATTTTGACGTACGTAAACCCCGCCAAAACCGGTCTCAAACTGATATTTCCGTGCCAATTGCACCAAAGGTGCCAATTGCTTCGCCCAACGCGCCAATTGCTTCGCCCAATGCACACGCTTCATCAACTGCTTCGCCAAATGCAAACGTTTCATCAACTGCTTCGCCAAATACACATGGTGAACTGCGGGTACCGTCCCCGCGAGGCCGGAAAACACGACGCGACCGCGCAATAGTGCAGCCGGAACCCACCCCTGATGATGAGGACGAAGATACGCTCCCATTTGAAACAACGACGCGTATGGCCATGCAAGGAAAAGCGAACAATGATGCCTTGTACACGAGCCCCACCAGCGGCGTTGTAATGTCCTCGGAAAAGTTCGAAAACTATCGGCGTTCAGTGTTGGAATTGGATTTGTTGAACCGTCAAGACAGTGTTTTGCCCCCCCGCAAGCCAACTAGTACGGGATCTCCAACGCGGGGCAGCGATATGGAAATCGTGGCTGAAGAAGAAGTCGATAGCGAGAAAGAGTTGAAGCGCAATGCGGCACGGTTGCGGCAGGAACAGGATGCGCGCATGAGTGTGTACCGCCAAAGCATGATGAAGATCATGGGCAACACCCCCGGCTTGGGCGACAATGACAGTGTAAGTTCGGCAAAAGTAGTTGTTCCTGACGACAAAAGTGTTACCCTGGACCGGTTAGACTCGCAGCCTGCCGACGCTGAACTGATGGACGACATTCCCCTCAGCATTTTACAGGCGCACAGGTTCCCCAAGTCGCCCTCGAGGCCGAAATCCTTGAACTCGTTGGGGCCCATAACCGTAACTGAGGCAAATAACGCGCGCGCAGCATCGAGCTCGCCGCGGCTCATGTCAATGGCGAGCTCGCCGCGGCCCTTTTCGTTGGCCAGCGCGCCAATTGGTTCAGTGGCTAATTCCTCACCGCGGCCGATATCCTTGGCGAGCTCATTGCCAAGCCGAACTAACTTACACGGGCTGGCCACTCAACAAAGTCCGGTGTTTGCTCGGGGTTTGGTTGGTGAAATCGCTAAAGCTGAAGAGCAGCGGAAGAAACGGCAGAGTGTTGGTTACTCCGTGCCAGAACCCGCGGTTCAACCTCCAGCTTTACCGAGCGTTAAGGACCCTGCTGCTTTACAGCAGAAGCTCGACGTCGTTATTGAGATGCTGGCAAGGATGCAGGAGCAGCCCAACAGCATGCCGGTGACTCCTATGGATATGATGCCCGGGATGGTGCGGCCGGCCTCTTTGCGCGCTCCTTCCATAAGATCGTTTACCCAGTACGATAGTGGAATGGCCAGCGCGCCTCCGTTTGGTCCTCCGTACATGGGATGGCCCACCTCCACACCTCCACACCTCCCTACCGGTTTACATCCTCCCAATCCGGTGCACACAGTATCGAATCGGCCCTCGCGTATGCGGCTGGTGAAGCGTAATGATGAAGAAGACGATGATGAGGCCGATTTGCAACGGCTTAAGCAGCAGAAGGAGGCGTTGAAGATGAAATGGCTGCAGCACGTTACCAGTATAGACGATGGCGATGCGGCCGTGGCCATTGAGCCTAAAGAAGATACAAATTTAGAAGTGACGTCTTAGATACATATATGCATGCCGCCACGAGCGGCCCAATTGACTTTTTGATAAGGCAATTGCTTGTTCATTGTAAAGGGAGGGCGTGAAACCACCGCGTCGTACCGCGTCAAATGGTTTAAATATTTGAGTTTAGGCAATATATTAATTCATTAACAGCATAATAAATGCAGTGAAGAGCAATTGAGTTATTTGGGTAGCAACGCCTCTCGTTTATTTACCGCGGATCTGGCAACTTGCTCGTGTTATGCATACTGATGAGGCCGCAACCATGTACGAAATGCATACGCGGAATGGAAACTTCCTAGCCCTATTCGGGCCTCCGATCGTCAACACAAACAAGCCAGTGATGAAGCGAAAAAAGGGAGATACGCTTAATGATCCTTTTAATTTTCGAGTACCTTTGAGTTGAATTCGCACTATTTCGCAGTTGAATTTTCGAATCAGCGAACTTTTGACCGCCAAGGGGGGTCAAAGCGGGCCGGTATAGGGCGACGCGCAGAGCCTTACCGTGCCCAACCCTTAATTGCTAGATTTTCGCGTCAGCGCGAGTATATAAAGACCGCGATCAGATCTCATTTAAGTCGCGTCAAGGCTTTTACACACCACTTAATCACTTGCATCCTAAACAAAACAACAATAAAAAAAATGTCTACTGTTGAACAAACCCCCTCCAAGGTGAACGCCGCGGCGCTCTCCAAGTTTGACCTGAACAAGGAGAACCTCGACTTCATCACCGACAAAAACAAGCTTGCCGCGCTCGGCGACCGCACGACCGAAGAGGAAAAGAAAGATGCGCTTCATGTCAAAATTAACCCCGACGAGGACACCGCTCAGCACCCTCTCGATGACGAGCATATTGCCGAGCGTCGCCGCATCAAGGCCCTCGAAAAAACCGAGCCGATTTTGCAGGAGAACCCGCACCGTTTTGTGCTGTTCCCCATCAAGTATACGTCGATCTGGCAGGCCTACAAGAAGGCCGAGGCATCCTTCTGGACTGCCGAGGAGGTCGACCTTGGCAAGGACCCCCACGACTGGGAGCACAAGCTGAACGATGACGAACGGTTCTTCATCTCGCGCGTGCTGGCGTTTTTCGCGGCCAGCGACGGTATTGTTAACGAGAACTTGGTTTCAAGGTTCAGCGGCGAGGTCGGCATCCCCGAGGCGCGCTGCTTCTATGGTTTCCAAATCATGATCGAGAACATCCATGCCGAGATGTACTCGTTGCTGATTGAGACCTACATCAAGGACACGAAGGAAGCGAACTATTTGTTCAATGCCATCTTTAACATTCCCTGCATCCAGAAGAAGGCCCAATGGGCGTTGCGCTGGATCTCCGATAAGGACGCGACTTTCGCCGAGCGTCTTGTGGCATTTGCCGCTGTCGAGGGTGTGTTCTTCTCCGGCTCGTTCGCGTCGATCTTCTGGCTGAAGAAGCGTGGCCTCATGCCCGGTTTGACGTTCAGCAATGAACTGATCTCGCGCGATGAGGGTATGCACACCGACTTCGCATGCTTGCTGTTCAGCCACCTCCAGAACCGTCCGAGCTACAAGATTGTTAAACGGATCATTACCGAGGCCGTGGCCATCGAGCACGAGTACTTCCGTGATGCTTTGCCGGTCAGCTTGCTCGGCATGAACGCGGACCTCATGAACCAGTACGTCGAGTTTGTTGCCGACCGGCTGCTGATTGCATTGGGTTACAAGCGCGTTTACAACGTCACGAACCCGTTCGACTTCATGGAGAACATCTCGCTCTCGGGCAAGACGAACTTCTTTGAGAAGCGCGTGTCGGACTACCAGAAGGCCGGCGTCATGTCGAAGCAGGAGGACACGAAGGGGTTCGCGCTCGATGAGGATTTCTAAAGTTGCTTTAAAATGTTTATGATTGGAATGATTACTATATTTTCTATTATGTTTATGTGTAACTGCACAAGCTAATTCCATATATGTATTTACACTGAAATGGTTCGTTTTGTTTAGTATATTAACTCCTCCTCGGTAGCTTGGGTAACCCATAATTGGTGGTAGCAGGGCTGCTAGGTCAATAAAGCTGGGCTGGGGGTATCGTGTGTTTTATAGCTGATGGTCAGGCTCAAGGCAAGATACGTCTTGTTTGAGATTCTGTACCCGACACGCGGCTCACGTTTGGCTGAAAGCAAGCAGATCTTGCCAGCAGTGCGTAAATCCATCGAAGTAAATTTCGGGGAGCTCGGGGTGGGCGAGTGTCAAAGCACCCTCGCACTGCGGCACTTCAACCCGGCAACCCAGTCCGGCATTCTCCGCATTGGCCGTTCGCAAGCTCCAATTGTGCAGGCAGCATTGAGCTACATTACGGAGCTGCAGGATCGACCGGTTATTATTCGCGTGACTCACATCAGCGGCACGATCAAGAAATGCGAGCAGCGGGCCGTTTCCATTCGCCGACGTGAGCTTGTAGCAATTAAATGAAAGACCTCTTTCGGAGGTGCTTCACCAAGGCACTACCATCTATCAATCATTTAGCAACGATTGGCGTTTAACATTTACCTTATTTCGGGGAATGTTTCCGGTAATCGTCATTCTTGTCAGTTGATGCTTCAATATTTGGTTCAGTCTGCGTTGTCGATCGTTGTCTGTCATTAATTATAGCTACTGACGTATGCACCTGTATATCAACTAGAACAGCCTATTGAGCTGCACCTTAGCGTGCGTGCGGCTAACTAATTGTGCAACTTTTAAGCTGGATCAACACGGAACTCAAACGCGGCACTACGTTGAATGAATATGACGCTTCCACTCTGATGTTGAAGGCAGTGTTCCCTAAAGATGGCCATAAACTGGATGCTCTGGCGCGGTAGTTTCTGTGGCAGCATGGGCTTAACTACGCGCACGGTACGGGACACGGCGTCGAGTCCTACCTCCACGTACACGAGGGACCCATTGGCATTTCAAGCTCGTATGCAGCTACCAGCACTGAACTGCCGATTGGCGGGATTATTAGCAGCGAGCCGAGGTACTACAGGGCTGACGAGCTCGGTATCCGGATTGAGAAATTGGTAGTCGTGTGCCTGGCAGATCTTGAGGCGGGGGGCCCGTTCCTGCAGTTCGAACCTATCATTTCAGTGCCTTTAGACTGCAACCTCATTGATGTAACCTTGCTCAACAATGATGAGCTGAAGTGGGTGAATGACTACCACTCCGTGCTGCGTCAAACGCTGGAGCCTGGCCTCGATGCCGACAATTTGGAATAACCGCTGTACCACACGAAAAAAAAAAAAGCAGAATTAGAGTATGTAATGACAACCATTTTCATTCTTAGTCTAGATAACATATATCACGCTTTCAATTGATTATTATAACGATGCTATAAAGCTATTCAAGTTCGCCTGAATTCCTCAGTGCCATGTAGCCCAATGTTTCCCAAGCTCGAGGCCAGTTTGGATCACGTGATATGGTTTAACAGTACCATGTATCAGCCCCACCGTGGCCAAAATCACCTCTAAATGCGCGAAATTTGGCGATTTCTTTGAAAATCTAAATTAACTCCCCATAGAACTTATAGAATTCTAGTTTACTTGATGAAAACGTATATTGGCAAAAACATATGCTTATTCATGAAATAAATAAAGCATTTGAGTTCTGCAAAAGTGTTCTAATGAATGATAACAGGTTCGCAAATTTGGCTCTATAAGACGCTCATTTCGTACAACTGGAAATAAAAATTTTATATTTCGGAGCAGAATGGCACCTATTATTTTAAAAAGTTTTAATATTCCACATTCATGGTGTTCTTCCTAGAGAAATTTAGAAATTGATTGATTTTGGTCATTTTTCTGATATACTACTACTTACTACTGGGCAAAAGTTTCTGTAAGCTGGAGTAATTCCCAGTGGACTTGCCTAAGTGAAAGTAACCGCGTAATCTATTAGTAAGCCAGACTAGAGATTACACGGGTGTAGGAGTTCATTAGCGTCATGTGATGTACTATCAATGCCGGCCCCCCCATCCGGCTTCATACTGACTGACAGCCATTCCGAGTTTAGTAGTAAATTGACTTGATTTCAATATGAAGGAAGGCTGTTTCGGACCTCCGTACCCTCTCCAAGGTAGTCAAGATAATTCTGATGTAAGTTGGCCTCTGAGGTATATACTGTAGAAGCTCTACAACACAAAAGGGATGAAGTACTGGGTATGCTCGGAGCTAATTAAGTATATTCTCACTGCATATATACGTTATATGCTCCCCCGGAAACTCGGGGAACATGCATTAACGCTATCATAGCCCCGCAACAGCGTCCGGCAGTGATGTGGGTATTCGGGCGTCAGAGTCATGAGCGTGCAATGGGCGAAACGAAATGTGAAGTTTACATTTATGCTAATTATTTACATAGTAAATTATTTTGGAGGCTCAAAATCAACGCGGTCGCGTTTAAGTTGTGGTTTTGCGGCAGTAAACAGCGGAGTGTCAAAGGTTTCTGAACTTGGCTGGGGTTTATACAGCAGCCGCGAATCGTACAGGTCATCAGCATTGCGGGCAGCCCGTTGTGCCTGCAGTTTCTGCTTGAGTTGCTGAGTTTCGCTAGCTGGTTCGGGTTCTGTCATACTCTGCTCGGCCTCGGCCAATGCAGCCACTAAATCCAGCCGTTTGTTCACGGCATTGAGCGAGTTCGATGACCGTTTGGATGTGTTTATGGTGCGGTTTAGCATGTAACCTTTGGCATTTTTCCAGTTTGACACTGCTCTGGGTATTCTCCACTGCTCTTTTTCCTGTTTGGACAATTTGGGAGGCGCGGGCCGCGTTATTGGTGCCCGAGTGGCGCTGGACACCACCTCTGTTTCCACAACTTTGCGGAATTTGTGGCGGGGCGGCTCTAGTGGGTCGTTTTGTCGATCTACTAATGTGATTGTTAATGGCTGAAGATCGCCCGCGGGTACGTAATTTACCACCTCACGCTTATTTGTTCGGCGACGTAATGCAGAGTAGGTATTATTGGCTTCCTGTTTAGCGGCAATCAGCTCGTCAATGGCGCGCTTTGTATCAGCCACATGCTTTACACGCTCAGCCTCGGCCGGCCGACTTAAATCGAAGTTTGCCCGCCTCTGCACCAGCGCTCCATTAGCTGGCACCACAGCACTGGTCTGTACCAAACTTATTGGCACCATAGTAACTACTAAAATTAATTGTTAAGGCTTAGGCTGGGTGAGGTGTTTTAGGCCTCGGCTGCTTAAGGCTGAGGCTGCTTAAGGCTGAGGCTGCCTAAGGCTGAGGCTGCTTAAGGCTGAGGCTGCCTAAGGCTGAGGCTGCTTAAGGCTGAGGCTGCCTAAGGCTGAGGCTGCTTAAGGCTGAGGCTGCCTAAGGCTGAGGCTGCTTAAGGCTGAGGCTGCCTAAGGCTGAGGCTGCTTAAGGCTGAGGCTGCTTAGTCGTGCGGGCATTGACAAAATTTCAGTAATCCATTTGCACTAACTGGGCTTAAAATGAGTGAGATCAACACCAACAACTGCCGCTTTTATGAACAGAAGTTCCCCGAGATCGACGACCCCGTCATGGTCAACGTAAAAGAGATTGCCGACATGGGCGCCTACGTCAAGCTGTTGGAGTACGACGAGATCGAAGGCATGATTTTGCTGAGCGAACTATCGCGCCGGCGCATCCGCAGCATCCAAAAGCTGATAAAAGTCGGCCGCAATGAGATTGCCGTGGTGCTTAGGGTCGATAAGGACAAAGGCTACATTGATTTGTCCAAAAAGCGTGTAACCCCCGAGGAGGCCCGCAAATGCGAGGAGCGCTATAATGCCAGCAAGGCTGTGCACTCGATCTTGCGCCATGTCGCCGAAAAGTACCAGATCTCATTGGAGGGTCTGTACCAGCAATATGCATGGCCCCTAGCTCGAAAATACGGCGATGCCCTTAAAGGGTTCCGGGCCGCCATTACGAATGCGGAAACGGCATTTGACGGTATTCCCATCGATCCTGAAAACGAGGTGTATAAGGAGCTGCTGTCGCAGGCCAGTAAAAAGCTCACGCCGAACCCGGTAAAAGTTCGTGCCGATGTCGACATCAGCTGCTTTGCTTATGAGGGCATTGACGCCATAAAGGAGGCCTTGCGGGCTGGCGAAGCCGTTTCCACTCCTGAAGTGCCGATCACAGTGAAGTTGGTGGCGGTGCCACTGTTTGTGCTGACGTCGCACTCGCTGGATCGCGAGGTCGCGCTGGCCGCGCTGAACACAGCAATTGAAAAGATGCGCGAGGCCATTGTTGCTCGGGGGGGGCAGCTCACGGTTAAGATGCCCCCGAAGGCGGTAAGCGAGAACGACGAGGCTGAACTTGCTAAATTGATGGAGCAGAGCGAGCGCGAGAACGCCCAGGTGGACGGCGATGATGACGACGACGAGGAGGTTGACTCGGACGTTGAGTAAGTATGTTATATTGCACTTTTTATTACATTTACGGGTACTAGGTAGTACTGTAGTGGGACTAGTGGTACTGTAGTGGGACTAGTAGTACTGTAGTGGGAC
>JAJMBI010000128.1:0-28711 GCA_030572815.1 Starmerella asiatica | reverse complement strand
AGGTGAACTACGTGTTCGACAAATGCTCCCTGGAGTGCTAAAACACCAATCGTTAACATTAGTCGTTAGTATCAATTCGGTTACACAAAATATTGGGCGGTAAAGTTGCGTTGTGGTCTAGCATAGATAAGGTATTACATACTCGGGTCTGTGGAGTGACCCGGGACCTTTGTCACCCCCGCCACGCTGCCCTACATCAAATGTGGTTTATGATCCAGTAGTGCAGGTTTCGATGGTGAATATGTCAAGTGTGGCGGGAAGACCTACATTGGTGTATACTAGTTGTATTATTACGTAGACTAATAGAGTTTTATAGGCAAAAGGTGCATTTAGCGGGAACGGGCGAGTGGCAGAGTATGAGCTTTTTAGAAAAGCTTAGCTTAAACACCCAGCTTTGCACAGTGATCTTGCCACCAGTGCCGCATAAATTACATACACTATTATCCGAATTTGCCGGTGTTGATTCTCGTGGTATATAAGTTATTATTATTTAAGGCATGCATGTACGGCGCGCGGACAAATGTTTTTTGGACCCCTCCCCACGAATCGACACACGCCCTACGGAAGAAATGTAAGCGATCCGTACCCAGCAAAAGATTAGATGGGATTAACACCGTTGCCGCGGTTTCATTCGCAAAACCCCTGGTATATGATGCAAAGGTTCATAGTGTTATACAATAGGGTACAAACGCTTTATGCTACGCTGAGATAAGTCGCCGTTGATATCTAGAAGTAGTTGATCTAATACCCCTTAAGTGCGTGTAACAGGGCAGATTCATCACAGGTAGGGCGGTAAAACAGCACGCCCATTATGGTCGTTAAGCCCTGGCACGATCTTGGGCACGTAATTGCGCTTTATAATTACAGATCGAGGGTTTAGAGGGTACGCAGAGACGTATATATACATCACCCCCCGTATACTACACATATAAACCACTTTTAAAGGATCCAATAGATTCGAACATTTAAAATGGAGAAAACGTTTTTTTTGAAGTCGCCAACTTCAGCATTAACGGCAACGGGCTGTTTCGAGCGTATTGACACTCCCGCCGCCGATGGTGCTGATCTTTATGGCAAGTTTGAGACGGCAGTATCTGCGGCCCTTGAGCGGGCAAAGCAAGCCGGGATTCCCGACCCCATTGTGGTGGGTGCCATCCCCTTCGATCCGTCGCAGCCTTCAGCGTTGTACATCCCCGAAAAATGGGAAAAAATTGATGAGAATTTACTGAAAAGTCTTATCAACGAGGCCGCACCAACCAATTCCTTGAAAAAGGAAGGATTTTCCATTGCTAAACCCGCAACTGGCATCCCCCATGAGGTGTATACTTCAATTGTTGCCGAGGCCGTCGAGGAAATCAAAGCAGGGAAGCTGGACAAAGTCGTGCTAAGCCGCATTCAGCAGCTTTACCCTGCAGAACCAGTGAACAGCCAGGCTTTGATTGCCCGTTTGGTAGCGCAGAACCCTAAAGGTTACAATTTCCACCTACCCTTACCCGACGGATCGAGGCTCGCTGGTTCCAGTCCGGAATTGCTGGTGCGCAAACAAGGCGACATATTCGAATCTCAGCCTTTGGCCGGTTCGGCCGGCCGGAAATCGGACCAATCTGCTGATGAGGCCGTGCGTGATGAATTATTGGCTTCCAAGAAGGATCTTCACGAGCATAAATTGGTAGTCGATTGGATGCGTGACATTTTACTACCAGTTTCTGCTAAATTGGATGCGCCGCGTTCTCCAATTGCAATTTCGACGCCCCGATTGTGGCATTTGGCCACGCCGATCCGCGGTACTGTGAAAAATCCCCAAGAATCCGTGCTTAGTTTAGCCGCGCGCCTGCACCCAACACCGGCACTCAGCGGATTCCCTCATGATAAGGCGCATGCGTTATTAACCAGGCTTGAGCCGTTCGATCGCAAATACTTCGGTGGAATTGTGGGCTACAGCGATAGCGAGGGCAACGGCGAATGGTTTGTCGCTATTCGCTGCTGCCAATTGTCCAACGATGAAGTGACTTTATTTGCGGGAGCTGGCATTGTGAAGGATTCGGTGCCGGAGTCCGAATGGCACGAGACCGCGGTTAAACTGTCAACGATGCAGAACGTCTTTGTTTAATGTACATGTTATAAACGACTTTTATGAATCAATGGATGTATACGAATAAAGTACATGATATACACGATCCTTATATGCATGAGCCTAATACATGGACATTAATATTAATAACAGAGCTTCAGTAGCCTGCGAGGTGGTTTGGAAGTTGATGGAAAGTCATCGATCGATCGATGTAAACAGATGCCAATGCAGTATACGAAGAAATGGCCAATAAAACGACGTAGATGCGGTATGCAGGGTCCGCGTTAGGAAGCGTAGGCTCAGCAACGCCCTGCATATTATCTTATTCATCACCTCGGTCTATCCTTAAACCCGAACCCAATGCTGGCGATGGATTCGATACGGCGCTGCCCAATTAGTTTTTTCCCCGCCCACAAGCCTACCCTGTGTCCTTGGAAACGGCCCGCAACGGGTTCCCGATCAGCGTATTAAGTGTAAGAAGTACGTAACTATTCTCTATAAATAAATAAGTAGCCACTACAGTCCCCCACCGATGTCGATAGAATTCACCCACTGGCCCGACAAGTACGTTGAAGAATACCACGCTAAAGGTTACTGGATCGACCTGCCTTTAACAGACATTCTGTTCGGCAAGCACCACGCCGGAAATGACCAGGATGTGGCAGTTATTGATGCTTCTGGCAGTTTAACGTACGGCGAGTTTCGACACAAAGTGAAGTCGCTTGCCGCAGGTTTACAAATTAAAGGACTGAAAAGGGGAGACACTGCCATTGTGCAACTCGGCAACACCAGCGATTTTTACATTGTGTTTTTCGCGCTTTTGTTGTTAGGAGTTGTTCCCGTTAATGCTTTGGCGAGCCATCGTCAAATCGAGCTCAATGCGTACGCTGCCCAAATCCAGCCCCGCCTGCTGATTGGCGACCGCTTAGGTGCACTGTTCAAGAACGGTAATCAGTTTGTTGACGAGCTTAAACAAACGAGCCGTAATTTGGAGTTCGCTTTCTTCGCCAATGATGATTTACGCACGCTGATCAACTCAGGTTCTGAATTGGCTGCTACTTTCGAGCCAACTCCGACGGATCCGGGCGAAGTAGCATTTTTAAACTTGAGCGGCGGCTCCACGGGAACTCCAAAGTTGATTCCTCGCACTCATAATGATTACTATTACAGTATTCGTGAGAGCAACGTTGTGTGCAAGTTTACTAACGATACGCGGCTGCTTATCGCCATTCCTGCGCCACATAACTTCCCGGTAAGTTCCCCGGGAGCATTCGGTGCGTTTTATGCTGGAGGTAGTGTCGTGATGGCGTCGGATCCGAGCTGTACAAGTTGTTTCCCTTTGATCGAGAAATTCAAGGTCAATGTGGCAGCACTTGTGCCTCCAGCTGCAAGTTTATGGCTGAAGGAGCTGCAGGAAGTGTCGGGAACTCAACAGAAGTTGTCGTCGCTGAGGGTGTTGCAAGTGGGTGGTGCCCGCTGCAGTCCAGTGTTAGCTAGGCAAATTGCTCAAGCGCTCCCCAATTGCACGTTCCAGCAGGTGTTTGGGATGGCCGAGGGGCTCGTGAACTACACGAGACTGGATGATTCGGACGACCGGTTGTTTACTACTCAGGGCCAGCCCATGTCGGTTGATGACGAAGTTTGGGTGGCCGATCCTGATGATCGCAGTCGTAAATTGGGTCTTAACGAAGTCGGGTTGCTTATGACGAGGGGCCCATATACTTTTAGGGGTTACTACAAGAGTCCTGAACACAATGCGAGCAGCTTCGATGAAAACGGGTTCTACAGCTCCGGGGATTTGATCTCGATTGATGAGCAAGGGTACATTACCGTGCATGGCCGCATGAAGGATCAGATTAACCGTGGCGGCGAGAAAATCGCTAGCGAGGAAATTGAAAACTTGCTGTTGCGACACCCTGATGTGCTGGAAGCGGGGATCATTGCTGTGGATGACGATGTCATGGGTGAGAAAAGCTGTGCGTACATTATGACGAGAAAGCCCGTAAAGCCCGTTACGCTCCGCAAGTTTTTGAGGGAGCAAGGTATTGCCGACTACAAGCTTCCCGATAAGTTTAAGGATCTGCCAGAGCTTCCCCTCACGCCAATCGGCAAGGTCGATAAGAAGCAGCTGCGTATTCTGCACGCGGAGATTCAAGTAGAAGCCGAGAAACGCGCTTAAAACTATATAAATTAAAAGATTAATGAGCGACCACATTACAAGGCATCGAGCTGCGTCAGTTTGATGTACACCTCGCGCGGCATGCGGAACTGTATTAAACCAGCGTACACCATGCAGTTATTCGCCCGGCCGCGGTTCTGTTCCAGCAACCTTGGCGCCATCAAACTCGTACTATGTAACGATTCGTTGATTCGCACAATGCACGTCATCGCCATGAGCAGCACGTTCGGGATATTACATGCCAAACTCTCGTCATAGCTTAAAAACTTCTGGGCCAGCTCCCGGACTTGGTCCACAGCCGGTGTCGGTGACAGCACGAGCAACCCAGTTTGCCCAATCCGTTCCAAACACCGGTTCCAGTCGCGCTGGGCAAACAAGTCCAGGCACTCAGCAATCGCCAGCAACAACAAACACGTTTCCCTGCTGGAATCCGGAACGAGCGGCGCCCGTTTCAGCGCCGCACTGGCCAGCGAGTCGCCGTCGATGCGCATAACATTGCGAGCCAATTGCAAAAAGTCCGCGGAAGAAGCCAATGCTGTTGACACGGGTTGGCCCAACGGCACGCCCGACAGTAAGATCCCGAGGTGGACGTTAACGAGCTCAAACACATGTTTGGGTTCTTCTGCCAGTCTGTACAACAATATGGCGTCCAAAGTATGCCCCATCTTGTTCGCTCTTTCTGCAGCAGGCAGAGCAATACACTTCAAATAATCATGCTTGTTCGTTAAGCCAATTAAGCCCATCCGCTTTTCAATGCTTCCTGGCACGGCATGCTCGGTAAACGTCGTGACGTCGCCCAACAGTTCTGAGAACCTTCGGGTTTCCAGCACGAGCTCCTGTAAAGCAGCACGAGCATCCGATTGACCCCGCGTAGCATCGGGAGCCAAAGCCAGCAACACAAGGTAGTCCACAGCCAAGTTCGGCATTTCGCCGCGGAAATGCCGCGTGTAATGCCCAACAAGCTTCGCAATGGACCCCTTGAAATGTTTATTGTGCGTGGCCGCCAACGCAATAGCGAAATGCACAGCATGCGTTTCGGCACTCTTTACCAAGAACTCAATGGCTTCAGTCCACAGCTCCAGTAACCCCAAAATAGTGAAATATTTCGATGCGTCCGTGGCCAAATGCGTCGGTCCGATATCCAAAATGTACGACTTTAGGTCGTCAATTGTATACCGCGAAGCCGGCACGGCCGTCGTGGAAACGTCTTGCGGGTTGCGACACAGCTGCAGCTGCAACCACAGCCAGTCCTCCGTCGTAACTGCCACCAGCGGCAGCGTGCGTTTCGCAAGATCACATCGACCGATAATCTTGAACAGTGCCTGGTGGTACGGATCAAAAGTACTCCCCGGTTTGAACTGCTGGTAGTACTCGGCATGGATCAGTTCCGTGTAATGCGGCGACAGCGTGTGCGTAGCAGATTCTGCCCATGCCTTGAAATACACGGCGAATGAGGACCCCACAGTGACAAAGATGTCGGTGCGTTCCAATACGAGTTTTAAGGCATCATCAATGAAACCGGCCCGCACAAGGTAGTACAAATACGCCCAGATTGGCGTCTTGTTCACCACGGTAAGCCGCGAATCCCACTGGTTGTTGCGCCAGTATTTAAGGGCTACAAAAGCCTTAACCTTGCTGAAACTCGAGGGCATCCCACCGGGTTTCGCCGTTTGGCGGTGGGCCCGGATTTCAGCGTTGATGTGGTCCCAGAACTGCAGTTCCAAAAACTTCAGCGGGTTGTTGAGCTGCAGAGCACGCCATCCATCGGAGATGTACGTCGTCGACACATCCATAACGTGGTTTTTCGCTACGGAGTGGAACCTGGCCAGCAAATCGGGCATTTCCAGCTCGCGGTTGCACAGCTCGGTAACGATGGCGGCATACTGCTGCTGCAGCGGGCTCAGCGGTTTCGCTGACACGCTCGGCGGGCCTAAAATCGATTCTTTTTCGCTCACAACTTCCGATTTCACGCCAACATCGGCACGATTCCCACTGGTGTCGCGTGAATCGCGATCAAGCACACTGAGCACGTCGCGTTTGCGCGCCGTCCAGTCGATTTTCAGCCGTTTCTCCACAAACTCGTCGAACTCGCGAGACGTCTGCGCAACCACGGTGTTTTCAGCCCGCTTTTCGTGCTCCTTAAGATGCTCGCCAACTTTTCCGTCGGTTTCCGAAGATTTAACCGGTTTTGCGGGAATCGGCTGGGTAAAGGCTTGGGCAAACGCGCGGTTCACGGCAGTGTTGACGGCCTGCGACGCTGGTTCGCGCTCGTTTGCCTTGCTGGCATACGAACTGATTTTCGCGATTTGCGATGGGTTCAACGCGTCGTCGCCGTCAACGTCGCTAAACCGCAGCTGCCCGATCTCGCTGAGGACCTGCTCGGCGTTGAAACCGGACGCGGCCAGCAGATAATGCGCTTTCGCGTCGATGCCGCGCGTTTCGTGGGGGTGGATGCGGCGTGTGATCTCCTTCAGCTCTATGGGGCCTAGCTCAACCCTACCGAGGTCGCACACTGCATTGGGCAGGTTGTACGATGCCTGCAACAGCTCTTGCAGCTTGGCTGCGTAGGGCCGACTCATAGCTAAAAGGATGAGGGGAGCTGGTGTTCGTGATGTGGGTCTAGCAGTAGCCCGTGTCTGGAAATGCCCGTGACTAGAAGGGCCCGTGACTAAAAGGGCCCGTGACTAGAAGGGCCCGGGTCTGAAGGGGCCCGGGTCTGAAGGGGCCCGGGTATGATAAAAATGCCCACGCCCTACTCACCACCCATCGCAGGGTGTGGTGGCAGTACTCAATTCTTTGACAGCGTAAGTGTATATAATTCTGCTGTCTAATATGTAGTTTAAGTCTAAAGTTGTCGACAAAACACCCATCATTTGTTGTTGATGGTAGACGTAGATAAATACACCACTCATCACCAGGTCGGGTGTGCTGACAAGCAGCACGCGGTGAGGTCTATAAGGCATTCTTTGACAGTGTAAATACACACTGTATATAGTTCTAATGTAGTTAGTGTAAAGCTGTCGCTGTGTGTTACAGCTGTTGGAGCATACCCCACTCGGGTGGTAATGTTTCAACAATGAGTTGACAATAAATAATACTATTAAGGGGTGTACTCAGCTCAGCAAATGCTCATAAGGATTAATCTGGCGCAGTCTCGCACCAAAGAAGTAGAAAATGTAGCAACACGGCCAGAGTGCAATGGCCACGAATCCCAGCACCGAAGAGGCCCAGCCCGGGCCCATTGCGCTGTACATTTGCAACGCAAACAGCGGGAACACACCGCCAAACACGCTCCGCATAAACGTGTTTGAAGCAATGCCACTGGCCGCGTATTTCGTATAACAATCAACAATGTATACCAGCGCGCCTTGGAAAATTACGGCAACGCCCATCCCCATGAACCCCAGTCCGATACAAGGCAGGATCCAGTGTAAATGGGGCTTCATTGTCCAGCCGTACAGGAACATGCCGCAGCCCAAAGTCCAGCCAAATAGCATCATCGACCACAGTCGTTCTTCAGGAGGTGCCTTGCCGCCGTTGCGTGAGGCCACATATATGTACCGTTTAGAACCCAGCACATTACTCGCGAGGCCAAACACAAACCCGGCAACAAACCCAAACAGTGTGCAGTACGACGTGACCTCGGTAAAGTGGTGGTGGAGTTGGAACTGAGTGCCGACGCTCGTGATCGCGATGAACATCAGGCCATAAGCAAACGACGAGTATGTAACAAGCACGCACAAAATGGGAGTAACAAACATAAGGATCGGGCGCATGCAATGCACTTTCAAGAACTCTTCCGGAGTGAGCCGCCAAGCATCTAAATCTGCATGCAAAGCCCACACCCCGGTTTTAATACGCAGCTTTTTCGCCTTTGCCCGTTCTAAAACCGGCACAAAACTCTCGCTTAAAAACGTCAAGTTGATTAATGGCAGTATAATCTGCATTAATCCGGAGAGCCACAATACCCACCGCCAGCCATAGCCACCGGTAGTATTCAACAAAGCGCCAAACACCGTGGCACCGCTACTGCCAAGACTAATGGCAATTGAGTAAAGCGCCAAAGCACCCGCCCTTTGATTCGCATGCCACAGATCACCCAGGGCTCCGCCACTACTGACAATTGGCGCTGCCGAGAACACACCGGCTATGAATCTGATCACCATTAAGGCCCACACATTGCTGACGCACGCTGCCGAGCACATGAACAGTCCTGCAACTAAACAAGGCACAAACACGCCGATTTTTCGGCCGGCAACTTCACTTAATGGTGCGAACAGCATCGGACCTAGAGCCTGGCCCATAACGTAGATGCTGAACACCAAAGTAGTAACTTCGCGACCAACATGAAAATGATGGCTGAGTGTTGGTGCTGTCGGGCTCAACGACGTAGCTCCAAATTGAGCAGTCAGTGTAGTTAAACTGTAGGCAATCGTATGTGCCAACTTTTTCGACGTGCTCCAATTAAGGGGCTTCTCATCCGGCACTAAATGAACATTAAACTCAGGGTATTCGTCTTCCAGCGAACCCAATGCCAAATCGCGCGTGTCGGGTTGGTACAATTGGTACCCGTCGTCATCTAAACTAAGTCTATTAGACTTCTCACTGAAATTTTCACTGCCATGAGGTGGTTCACCTCCAGGAGGATCTTGCGAGGGGTCTGATCGGCGCGACGCATTCGAATACTGCGACGTATTCGAGCGCGTGTTGTAGATATTAGAGTGTCTATCGCCGAAATTGTGATCGTGATGCAATGGCACGGGCTCCTCTGCAGAATGCACGCTCATCACTTCATCTTCTGGATTATTAAATTGCGGCATGCGGTCTTTCCCGCTGAGCTTTTTAAATAATCCCGCGGTAACTGCCGACGACGAGGTTAAAACGTTGCTGAAAACATTTGAGTGAGGGGTCGCTGGCACTGATGGACTGGTTTTGCCAGTTTGCCGTTGTCCCGGTGATACTCTGCCGGAAATTGAGTTTCCCGGTGATGTTGGGTTAACTTGTACATTCGTGCTCGACGAAGAAGAGGAAGAATTGCTGCTGCCGCTAGAAGTGCCAGACACACTTCTAGTAGCCGGCATTAATGCGCCGTTATCGGCATTGGCAGGGTGCGGGAAGGACGATGTGTTCATCTCGGGTGCATCGCTGTTGACATTCTCGTCAATGTCCATAATATACGTCAGAGGTTAGGGCCGATCTGTTAATAAAGCCGAGCTGCATTGTGCGCATTGGGGCTAGTGCCATTACGCATCCACGGGCGGCTCCTTGCCCACTGCCGCCGGGATAGGATATTCCGGGAGTGCAAAACGATATGTGGATATGACGCAAATCCGCTCGACGATTGCCGGTTTTGATGAAGTAAAAAATCAGTAGTAAAATGTATAGAAAGCCAAGTGGTGTCCATTGAGGGTAGTATGGGGTACGAAACTTTATATTGCTGGCCGTCGTAAATGGCTGTAGACAAACAACCCTCCAATGCACTCAGATATGTCATGCGCGCGCCGTTAATGCCGCTGGCGTTGCCGGTCATAGAACTCGGGCCGTAACCGCGTTAAGTTTAGTATGTACGGTAACCGTCCACAAGCGGGCGATTGGTGTAGTTGGTTATCACGTGCGCTTAGCATGCGCGAGGTCACCGGTTCGACTCCGGTATCGTCCATTTTTTTGTTCCTTGTTACGGTGTTTTTTAATTCAGTATATAATATATATCCTCTATGTATATACTCCTCTGCTACATAGGTTTACTTCATGGGCTCCTCAAATACGGCGAGCTGTGGTTTCAGTACCGGTAGGGGAAGGATGTCAGTACGGCAGAGTGCCCAATTTATTGCATCGCATGCGAAGAACGTTTCTGTGGATGCTGCTGCATGCCTTAGGATTTCCCACGACGTGCACGCCCGCATGCGGCAGCAGAACTATTCTCCAGCCACCTGGTCAACACACCCGCTGAATCCGCACAGTTCAGATGAGCATGTCGTGGACTGGATTTTTACCGTGGATACGCTCAACTTCAGTTTTTGGACGGACAAGCCATATGCCGTGGAGTACCGCGGTCAAAAATATACTGGTTACTGGTCAATGGTTGCGGCCATAAATCGCGCGCTTGATGAGCAGATTCCGATCACCAATCCAGAATTCTGGACCTCAAATGAGTTTACTTTGGATTTAATTAAGTACATATTCCGCTCGGCATCTATTGAGGCCGTATGCCCACTGCTGGTAGAGCGGCATGCGGTTCTACAGCAGGCCGGCGCGGCCCTGAAGGCCGCAGGCCACACGAGCTTTGAAAAAGTTGTTAGTGGCTGCAACCATTCAGCCATGAATTTGGTTGCGTGGGTTACTCAACACATTGCGTCGTATAACGACAGTTTTATGTACGAGGGCCGCCGTGTGCACATCTACAAACGCGCTCAAATACTCGCGGCTGATCTATGGGCATGCTTCCAAAACACCGGGTTCGGACAGTTTGACGACATCGACGAGATAACGATGTTTGCCGACTACCGCGTGCCGCAGATGCTCGTGGAGCTGGGAGCTATACAGTACGAACCGGCACTCCAAAAGAAGATCGACGCTAAGCAGGCGCTACTATCGGGTTCCAATGAAGAAATTGAGATCCGTGGCTGCTCTATTCATGCCGTGGACCTCATTGTTAACGAAATAAATGCATTTTCAACCCATAAAGTCAACGCTGTGCTCGTCGACTTCTACCTGTGGGACACGGCCAAGCAGCAGCAGGCACACAGCACCGTTGAGTGCCACCGCACGCGCAGTGTATTCTATTGACTTAAAAAGTTACTAACTATGTTACTGTGCGACATGTGGCGTCGGCTCACAGCTTGTCGAGGAGCATGCGGCGCACTTCATCAGGAGTTTTGCCGTAAGCAAGGCTGAGCCTCTGTAGCAACGGCTCGTGCATCGCAAATGAGGCGTACGTGTCGGCTTGAGCGCCAGCCACAAACTGCGCCGGCGTTGTATCCATTTCGCATAAATGACGACGAAAACCCTATCCTCCGAGCAGCTGCCCCCGGCTAGTCTCCGGATGCATCGTCGGCTGCGTGAATATGTACAACCAACCGCATATGCGGTTAAATAAACTAGATAAACCCCCATTTTAATTAAGCGAATTCGCGCCACAGCATCACATACGTCGTCTCGTCTTCACTATTATAGAATGCATCGGTTTTCTGCGGCACAAACGGCAGCACCAGCTCGCTCTTGCCCACCCTGAGTGTGTTCCCCACGAGTTGCACATCATGATGCTCGCCATCGAGCTCGGCAACATGGCTCGGCCGTTGCGGACCCGAGTATTTCCCTCGGTACACATGGAAGTAGAACGAAGGATCCTCTGAACTCACTACCTCCACCTTCAATTCCTTTGGTGGTTGAGCGGGTGGTAATTTAAGTTTGTTGGAGTCTTCATTTATCGCGGAATCGGGAGCGTGCGGCCGCGAAAGGTCGACCTCCGTGCGTTCAAGCTCGCCTTTCGCCTTCATGCGAGGAAATTTGTAGTCACGACTGAGCTGTTTGCCGAACCGGTCCTCAACCAACTCAATGCATGTTTCCACCGTAAGTACTTTAACGCTGGGATCCTCAATGCCCAGTAACACAACGCCGGGATGCATGCAACAATCCACCACAAAGCAGAGCTCGCCAGCTTTGTCATTGCTGGTGCGACCTGCTGAAACAACAATGGGAACCACCCAGTCTGCGCCATGGGCAACCTGCAATGCAATTTCGCTGGCGTCCAGAGTGGTTGGGGCGCTTACTTGTGGATCGGTGCATATATTTATGAATACTTTTGACCCGCCCGCTTCCAGTGTCTTAATGACGTACGCGGGAACGGGATCCAATCGCATTTTGACCAGTATTAACTTGCCGTTTCCTTAAGCCTGATGATAACAGCCTGACCCCAAGCTCCCAAGCCAGGTCCTTTCTAAGCCCTAGGTTGGCCGGCCCTCCAAGCTTTGCCAAGCAAGCCTATCCTCCCAAGCCTTTACCAAGCAAAACCAGCTTGATCTCCCAGAGTTTGCAAGAGAACGGCAGCCACAAAATGATAGTGGCAATGTTTGGTGATTGCCGATACTCACTGAGATATTGAGCCAGTACGTAGCCATATGCTGAACCACCGTGGTAAGGGCAGTGGTAAGGGCCCTAAACTATTCACTTAAATATTTTAAAGGGTTTCCACTAAATTTCATGGTCGAGCTTCACCGCGACTACGTCGGTAACGTCTCGAGCACGGACTTCCCCGGCAATTTCCCCGGCGAGGACCACTCATGGAGCCTTGAAAAGTTCAAACAAACGTTTGACGTGCGGATCACGCATATGTCTACAACCACGGCGAACTTCGACTTAATTGGAACTGATGCCTCAATTGCCAACGCATTCCGGCGGATCATGCTGGCGGAAATTCCCTCGGTTGCCATTGAAAAGGTTTTCATCGAGCAGAACACCTCGGTCATTCAGGACGAAGTTTTAGCCGGCCGCCTTGGCTTGGTTCCGTTAAATGTCAGTCCTGATCTGCTTGAATGGGTTACAACTAATACGGAAAAGGATGCTAACCATGTGGGGAACACAATTATCTTCCGGCTCGACATTAAATGCGAGCGACTCCCGGATGGATCAATAATGAATGAAAATGTGTACGCTCGTGATCTGAAATTCTCCCCGTTTGAAGGTCAAGCATTGGATTATACTCCTGCAGTTGCGAATCCGAATATTCTGCTAGCAAAGTTGCGACCGGGCCAAGAAATCGCGCTGTCGTGCTGGGCCGTGCTGGGCAACGGTGCTGATCATGCGAAATTTAGCCCCGTGGCCACAGCATCGTACCGGCTGATGCCGAAAATCGATATTATTGGGGATATTAGTGGTGAGGATGCCATAAAATTTCAGCAGTGCTTTGCTCCTGGTGTGGTGGAAATTGGCGAGGATGGCCGGCCCAAAATCGTGGATCCTCGCCGTGACACTGTTAGTCGCGAGGTTTTGCGACATCCGGAATTCGAGGGCAAAGTCAAGCTGGGAAGGCAGCGTGATCACTTCATTTTTAACATAGAAAGCGTCGGCGCGATGACTGCGGCTGAGATTTTCCTGAAGAGCGTTTCTGCTTTGCGCGAAAAGGTCACCATTTTGCAAAAATGTAAACTAACTTAACGTATATGTTATCAGCTATTGCGAATGGTGAAGCTTGTGCCGAGTTTTTGGACCTTTCCAGGCGGTCCATCCACCAGATATATATTATAAAACACCAGAAATATATCATCTCCTGAGCTCGGGCTGAGTGCTACACAGCCAATTTAAACTACATTTAGTACGTCTATAGTGTAACCGATTGTATTGAGTAAACGTTAGTGTGATTTACGTGTATTCGGCGTAAAGCGCGCGCTGGCAGTCGAGAGCGCGCTGAAATTGGGCCTGATAATTCCGTTTCGATTTCTGGGGCCGTCGTAGCGGCAACGACGCCAATGCCGACGCAAACGCTAACGCAAACGACGTCCGTTCTGAATACATTCCAAAGCAAGTTAGGCATAGATGCATGGTTGATGGGTACGCTATAGGACTTTAGGACCTTAACTTCAATCAGGTATTACGACTATCGTTATCTGCGTGTGAAACGCAACGAAGGTGCTCGTGGATGCGGGGAAAATCCCGCATACCTACGTCTGTATCGGGATGCATGTGAAGGGCGCTTACTGCCGCCAACGAGGTGAAGTTGGTGCACCGCGTTGGCTAACTGCAATTATACCTCTATGTTGCTGGCTTAATGCAACTCAGAGGTACAATTGTCGCCTTAACTGGTCCGAACTGCTGGCCGAATTGCTGCTGGCTGCACTGTGTTTGTTGCCCGAACTGTGTTTGGTGCCCGAATTGCTGGCCAAACTGTTATTGTGATTGTTGAGTTTGTGCTTGTGCTTGTGCTTGTGCCTGCTTGTGCCTGCTGAGCCTGTGCTGAGCCCGTGCCTGCTGAGCCCGTGTTTGCTGCCAAAAATGACCAAATTGCTGCAGTTGCGTATGCTGCTGTCCATATTACTGCTGATCAGGCACGAGTTGCGGCTGTGATCCGAGCTGCTGCCTCACTGGCTGCCCCACTGGCTGCTGCGGTCTGGTTGCGGCAAGTGCGGCTGACACGCCAGCAGCTGCGGGGATGCCGAGTTCAACATAATTGTGACGCGTTGTTGAACGCGTAGCGCCGCGGAGACGGCCCGGGCAACGTCGCGGAACTGCAATGGCGAGTTCAGCATTCGCGCCGGAGATGCCGGCCGCGCGTACGGCAAACTGCGCTGCTATGCCAGCGAGTTTTGACTCGCATCAAACTGCGGCGGGTACTAGTGCGCGAGGTCGGGAACCTGCTGTAAAGGCGAGTTCTGCAGCATTCTTGGCGATGCTGGCGGGCGGGGCAAGCTTTGAGGCGACATTCGCAGCGAGTTGCGGAACGGCGACTGCAAAGCCGATGCCGGCGGCTGGACGAGCGGCGGCTGGGCCAATCGCGGCGGCTGCAAAGCTAAGGCGATAGTGATAGCGGGGATGCCATGTCATGACCACTACATCAGGTACGTCCTGCTGGCGTCCGAGCTTACTGTAGCCATTTGTATCGTTAAATTATATATTTGTAGATTAAGTATTTACTTCACTAATCGTGGCGGTTGGAGTAAGGTAGCTTACGTATCTTTCTTTCAGTTTGTCCAACTGTTTGTCCACGATTTCTCCGTTCGCCAATTCAAAGAACGTCTTTCGTTTGAAAGGTGCACCGCCTCGAGTTTGGTCTTTGGTCTTTATGATCCAAAATCGTTCGGGGTGTTCATTAAACATGACGCAAACACGGTAGTGCACCATGTCGATAGTGAACTCGCGCTCGAACTTGCGATTGAGTTCCTCAGCCAAGAAGAGCCATTTGGCGCGCTCACCTTCATCCAAAAGCATTTGCAACTCTGCACAATCCTGTTGTGACCATAAATATGTTCCTCCACCTTGTTGCCCGATAAGCACCTGGTAGCGGTTGCGCGCCGCTAGCTGATTCTGGCAACCCGATCGTGCAGCAATTTCAGCCCATGATTTGCCATTGGTTTTCATTTCCAGTATTTGGCGATCCTGTTCGGGTGTATATTTACTGACCTTTTTGGTGCGTGGCACGGGGTCTGATTCGAGGGCTTGTGGATATGCTGGAATGATGTTGAACAATGGAGGTTGGCATAGCTGGATTGGTAAGGTGAGTGATTTATCTATTGTTTCTGGTGATGCATTCGCGTCTCGACCTTTACGTAGTCTTCCCTTTTTTCGTTGTTTAGATCTCGATTTCTCTTCGTTGTCGCTATTCTCAGACGTTGAATCTAGATCCCTATCCCCTCCTTCTTCGTAATCCTCATCATCGTCGTCATCCTCCAGTTCCTCAATGGTGTCAAAGATTGGTTTTGCGGCCCGGGCTTTTTTTCTGGCGTTGCGTTCAGACCTTTCAATGTTCGTATTGACATCATAATCACCTTCTGCGTCTATATCAGAAGACCCGAGGTCAGAATATGCATCGTCCATGTTGAATAAAGCCCAGTACCATCCACCGGGGGGACGATCAAGCACCTCAGATACTCCATTTGCATTAAAAGCAGAGCCACTTGCCGACGATGTCAGAGTGATGGGCAACGGCCCTGAACTCAATGACTCGAATGTGCGTGATGCGCCCTTACGGTGCGTGCCGCCGCCCTTCGCTTTTCGCGGTGGCTTTCCTAAAGATGTTGAGGGTTCTCGAAAAGTCTTGTCTGCTAACTGAGACGGAAACGGTGCATAGGATAGTCCTGCCGAAGGGGGCTGCTCTGCAGATTCTATTGGCTTAGGCTTTTCTCGCGGGGGAGGCTTGTGTCGTTTGGGCGGTGGTGGAATGTGGCATTGCTCATTATATGTGTACCGTGGGAGCTCCTCGTACAGTGGACTTGTGCCAGTGAGCCCATACGAAGTGAACATGAGGTCGTCTGTTCCATATTGCAGTTGCTCATTGCGCGAGGCCTCCTCAGCGTATTGTTCATCATTTTGAGTATACTGCTGACCCTGGACTTGGTCATATCTATATCCATAGAGCTGCTCGTCACCATAATAAGATTGTTGAGCGTCACCTAAGCCCGTATCGTACGTTCCGCCGGAAGCATATCTATAGGGATCTGGTTGAGAATCCATAAGAGGAGCAATGCCGGGTCTGTCTTGGATTGGCTCGGTTCGTACGTCAATCTGCGATTCGATTTGCGAGCCAACTTGCGAACCGTCTGATCCATTCTGCCCATCTACTTGATTCTCGACTTTTACCTCCCTTATATGTTTCGTGGCACGCTGCGAGTGCCCACTAGTCACAGTTGTACTGCGTGAGCGTGGACGTTTAGTTTTTGGTGGAGGGCGTGTGTTGCGCTTTGAGTGATCACGGAGCTTCTTCGATAAGCCTGCACGTCGCGAGAGTCTATCTGCAGCTTCGGTACGGCTCTTTATCTGCGATGCATACCGCTGCTGCGCTTCTGAGGAGGCTTCACGTTCGTACGACATCCTATTATAAGCTCGGTTGGAGTATTCATCATATAGATTGGTGGTGTATGAGTTTGTTGAATAATACCCGGCAGGTTGTGAATCACTGGGGAATGAATCCATAGGATAGGAACTTGAGGGAAACAAGCTGGGCGTATACGTACCCGTGTTGTATGTGTTTGTAGGAATCGAACTGGAAGAACCGGGTGTGTAAGAACCGGCCACAAGTTTATTAGGCATTGAAGCTGGCACTGGATTCTGCGGGAAAATTGAATTAGAGCTTCCTGGGGCAGAGTTCGGGTTACAAGTGTGTCGGGGAGAATACTGTGCCGCGGGCTGGGGTGTGCTCATCGCCAAATTTGGATTACCACCATCAAGTAAGTTCATCAAGTTCGGGCTCGTACTTGCGGACGCTTCGCCTCGACGTGATAAGTCGTTGTACGCTGGCGACAGGCCTGGCATTCGATGCTCCTGGAGTAGACTATCAATCGAAGTGAGCCCTCCACTATGCTGCTCGCGGTCTGCCCACCTTGTTCGATCCTGCGACTGATTCATTTCTGCCGATTGCCATGTGGATGCCACAACGGGAGGTACACGAGTTGGCAATGCTGGCGGCCGAGGTGCATGGAGCGAACCGGGCACCCGTGATTTGTTTGTATCCTTTGCGTCGATCTTCGGAAACATGTCATTTATGGGATACGACTCATTTTTTACAAACCTGTCTCGGTCAGTGTTGCCGTCACCGACAGCTTCTGACACTGACGTCATGTACTGTGCAATAAGCTCGGGATCGTTCTGCGGTGAAAATGGCGTTTCGGGTTGTGTGGCGTAAGTCTCGAAATACTTCGGGTTACTCGCACTATTTCCCTTAGTCCGTCTGCGTTGCATGTAGCTATTTTTGTCAATACTGCCTACCCTCAGTTTAGTGACGCACAAGTGAGAACGTGGATAATCGCGGTGTTTTACGCTAAAATCTCGCGAATTGCCAGGGTTCCTTGGTTAGTTAAACAGTGGGTCGTGTGATTCTTATCTCGCGCTCAAGTTTACCTCGGATCTTGCGTCTGGTTAGATGCCAAGGACGTCAACACGCGCGGAAGAGAAGTAGGTACTGGTTGTAGACACCTATATAACCTATTTTTATAATAATGGGACATCTTCCTACATTCTGAGCAACTATATTTTTTGCTCTGGGTGATACGGAATGCTTGCGCAATCTAAGAGGAGCTGTACACACCAGTCGAACCCTTCTAAAGATGGCACGCGTTAGGCGCGGGAACCTAAAATAAAAAGGGGGCGAATCTATGACAACTCCGTTTATATAAATGTTTCAGTTTATGCAAACGCCGTACGAATCCGACTGCTTTAGAACAATATTATTTAGAATGGTTATAATAACCCTAACCACATGTTTCATCTGTGCTATACGCGTGTTCAAGGACGCAGGGTTCGGCAAAACCATTAGCGGGGTTTTATGAATCGTATGAGCCGGGACCTGCCGAAAAATCACAGCAAATACTCGAAATTTAATGCCACACCATTTCTGGCCAAAAACTAAATGCATTGGGATTTGTGGTGGCTTGCGGTTTCAATTTTTATGGCTCCATATGGTCACGCTAGGAAGCCACGCTATGGAACAACTTGTACGAGGCATGCACTGTTTAAGAATGATACGCAATATGGTTGGAAGATACTCATGAGCTGCTTAAAATCGCAAATAATAAAATATTTAATTATGTAAAACAGTCCTCGGTTTAACTCAGAATGATGGCTGAGTTGCGGATCACTTAGCACGCCGGCAATATCGACCTCCAGGTAAATAAAATTTGTCGTGCTATTTACATTAAGTGCGTTGATGCGTTAAAGCTTAAAAGGTTTGTCGCGGTGCAGCGGCATTTTGATGCAATGCACACTATATACCTCTTTGTTAGAACTAACTGGCGAATATCCTCATTGTCTAAGCTCATATGAAGGCACGTCAACGTGTTCTTGTGTGTATTATATATATGATTTAGTGAATCATGCACCGATCTGTAGATCTATTGTATGGAGTCACTACATACGTGCGCCAATTAAACCATTACAAGCTGGTTAAAACGATCCATTCGCCACATACTTCACAAACTGGTTCTAAACACAAAATATTAAACTAAATGGAGGCGTTGCCATCTGTTTTCACCCTAACCTTCATTCTCAATGTTTTTTTAACGCACATTAAAACGCTGACTCAGCTCCATCATCGCCGACTTATCATAGACAGACCTACGTGGCTGCTGCTGTCCGGTTAGATAGAAGGACTTCGATGCAGCGGTGCATCTTATCAGTGATTCTTGGGTATAGAGATCGATCTCGTGATCCAAAAGCGTGAGTGATTTTTTTCGGTATGTATATATATATATATATATATATATTACCTTCGTGGCGCCCCGATGCCGCATGCATAACGATATCAGTTCCACCGAGGCTCGGCACTTGCATCGGCCCGCTTTTCCGCTTATCCGAAGTGCTTACACAATACGCTTATCGTACGTCAGCCGTACGCTTACCGCCACAGCGCGCTGGTGCCTTAAAGTTCTAACTGTTCCTCGCCCATATCGCAATGGTGGGGGAACTCCCAACCGGTGCGGCCCAGTGCCACCGCAGCACCTCCCAGAAAAAATCCCCTAAGGGCAGTACCGAGAGTCTCCCCGCGCCTAATTTCGAGCGCAGTAGTGCGCCCGCCTGATCTGAACACTTCCCTAACCTTAGTAATTTTTGAATATTGCTAAAGTGGAGTTTACGTTTGGCCACACCCCCCATCCGCGATCCAATCCGGTCGAAGTTTTTGTTCACGGCTTTAAGTACTCTCCAAAAGCTCCAGCATCCCGGCATTTTCTTGTTTGGACTCTCCTGCGCTTGCTATAATTGCTTTCGTACATATAGCGAGCACAAACCTTCTCCCCCCGGTTGAACCGAGCAGTCGCATTGGAAATTTGAAATCAACCTTGTGGGATCTTCAAAAAAATACATTCATAGAAACGCTCATAACCAATGGTATGGGAGCAGGTCCAGGCCGAAGTTACGAGGCCCCATGTCGCCTACGCAGTCACCGGCTTTGCGCTGGTACTGTTCGGCACGATATCACTGTTTTTGAAAGAGAAATTGTACATAGGCGAGGCCACGGTGGCGACAATTTACGGATTGATTGTGGGGCCCCATTGTCTCAACTGGTTTGCGCCCACAACGTGGGGAAACACTGATTATATCACACTCGAGCTGAGCAGAATCGTGCTGATTGTGCAGATCTTTGCCGTTGCAGTGGAATTGCCCAAAAAATATATGCTCAGGCACTGGTGGTCCGTCGGGATGCTACTCATCCCGGTGATGGTGTTTGGATGGCTTGTTTCCTCGGCATTTGTGTGGAAATTAGTGCCGAGTTTACGCTGGATCGACGCACTTTGTATTGCCGGTTGTGTAACTGCCACCGATCCGGTCTTGGCGTCGGCCGTGGTGGGTAAAGGTAAATTCGCCCGCCGCGTGCCGGGACACTTGCGGAATTTGCTCAGTGCCGAATCTGGATGTAATGACGGCATGGCGTTTCCCTTTGTGATTATGGCCGTTTACATTTTGAAAGACGAACATCACCCGCACGAGATTGCCCGCGATTTTATTTGCATTGGTGTGCTGTACAGTTGTATTCTCGGCATTATTGTAGGTGCCGTCATTGGGTACGGCTCAAGGCACCTCATCAAGTTTGCGGAAAAGTGCAATTTGATCGATAGGGAAAGTTTTTTGGTTTACTACTTTTGCGTCGCCCTGTTCTGTGCCGGTGTTGGCACCTTGACGGGTGTGGATGATTTGCTCGTGGCATTCTCCGCGGGTGCTGCATTTAGTTGGGATGGCTGGTTCGCTAAACAAACCGAAGAAAGTCACGTATCGAACGTCATTGATGTGCTAATCAACACGGCATTCTTCGTGTACTTTGGTGCGATCGTGCCGTGGCCCGATTTTAATAATTACGCCATCGGCATCAAGGCGTGGAAGTTGGTTTGTTTGGCGATCATCTTGCTAGCAGTGCGTCGCATTCCAATCATGCTCGCCATTAAGCCCATCACTCCAGACATCCATACTTGGCGTGAAGCGCTATTTTGTGGACATTTTGGTCCCATTGGGGTCGGTGCCATCTTTATGAGTTTGCTGGCACGCGGTCAGTTCGAAACAAACTCGGAAACTCCATCGCCGCAGCTCCCTCCTAAGGATGACCCGCGGTACATGTTGTTGGCGTGTCTTTGGCCGGTTACTTGCTTTTTAGTGGTATCTTCAATCATTGTTCACGGATCGTCGATCGCGGTGTTCACCTTGGGCAAGCGTATCAACAACATGGCCGTCACTCTTACATACACCACGGGTCCCAACGAACCGTCATGGATGTCTCGCTTGCCCCGTCGCACTGAGGGTGGGAATATTTTGCAACTTAAACGTATGGAGACGGATGCGCCGACTACTTTACGGTTCGGCCGTAAGAAAAAGCACAAGAAGCGCCGGCGCAGCAGTACTGCATCGGATGAGAAGCCTGCTCGTGCTGATGATGAGACCGCTGATATGTCCTCCACAAAGGAGCAGGAGGACACCACCAGTACCGATATTCGCGTGCCGGAAGACAGCGGGGTTCCCAACCAAAATATCCCGCAAATCCACGTCACCAGCCCGGCGAAGCTGGGAAGAGAGCTTGTGGATGAATTGAGAGATGAGAGCCACTCTGATGATGACGCTGCATCAGTGTTGTATCTTAATCTTCTGATTGACTTTGGGGATGACGGTATCTTCAATGCAACAGATGCCGTGGATGCCCAGAAGCTCGAGGGTGTGAAACTCTCTGACATCAAAATTTACCGTGAGGGTACTTATGCTATAGTGGAAGATGCTGAGGGAAACTTCATTCACAAGTTCAACATTGATCACACCGGTGCTGATGTCGTGGGCAAGCCACGTCTTCATATTGTCGGCCCAGCGCAGCATGCACAGGAGAATGCACCTGAAGGTGCTGAGTCACGTGGTTCCGGCGATGGTAAGGCAGAAGGTTCGCAGTCTGCAGATGCACAGCCTGGTCCTGGTCCAATTATCGACAACAAGGCGTCACCAGCCGGAACTGAATTCTCATCTGAAACCGAAAAGGAGATGTCGACATCTACAAATGATGTCGAGTCGGGCTATGGTGTCTCAACTGGTCAGCGGCCTCGTCGTAAGGGCGTAAACCGCCACCATCGTCGTACATCTACCCTCGAGATTCCCCGTACCGGTGAACGTGCGTACGTCTATGCTGTTGATGACTTCGTTATTGTGGAAAACGCCGACGGTGAGATAATGAGGAAGTATAAGTTTGTTCGCCGCGGTGAACCCCCTGATCTGCCGTTCTCGAAGAGGTGGACCCGTTATTTACCTCGATTCTTGCGGTCCAGGCTCGAGCATCATCATGGGGCAGATGATCATTACGAGGATACGGAACATGCCCCGTACGACATGCTCGTGCCATCCGATGGACCTCCCCTCTCTGCCACTGCATCCCAAGCTTTCAGTGTAGAGGACGAGGATCGTGTTCGTCACCGCCTAAGCCAAATGCTGAGCAAGGGTCTAATCGAGCGGCGGCCGTCCAGTACTAGGATTCCCTCGCTTTCGTTAGGGTCTCGCGTCGGCACTACCCATAGTCAAGCAGTAACCGATGGCGATGAAGATGAATACGAAGAAGACTATGACGATGACGACGCTGAACCGGAAACCGCGGTCGAACGCCACAGACGTTTGGCTGCGCTTGGTGTCATTCCTTCCAATGACCGTGAGGATGAACGCGAGTATGGTCGTAATGATGACGTGAGTTCCAGATCTGCTGCGGATGAAGCTGCGGAGCCTAAGATTACGTTTAAACTTCCAGAACGACGTCGTAACTAGAGGACGCTGTTCAGTTATTTTGTTGTGCACAGCCGCATTAAAGCTGTCAAACTAATAATCCGTATTACTTATTTATTTTAAACAATTCTGTTTCCATAGATTACGACTCCCATCCCTTATCAACGAACTGGCACCCTGGTCTTGCCACATGAGAACAACATCTGCTGTACTTGATTTACATGAACGAGTTGACATTAATAATACTAGGACCGGTATTTCGAACAATCAGTCGTAATTAAATCATTTATAAAATGAAGAATACTTAGCGCAATCGGTCTACTAATGGAAAGGAGTCTTTCCTTATACGTTTTTCGGCGGCTCTCATGTGCCTTTCAGGGCGAAACTGCTAGTCCACTTGTGGACTCCTGGAGTGATTAAATTGTTTTGAAAGGGAGGCTTTATATATATCTGCTTCGGTCATTTCTACAATGGCTGAGAAAGTCACCTGACCCTAAATCACCTGACCCTCAGGCACCGCTAATACCGTGCCACACCAAACACTTAGTGGTACATACAAAACTAAAAGCACCAATTAGCTGGTAGGGCCACCTTTTCACAGGATGTGGTATCTCACCATTAGGAGACTGGTACATTGATAAAGGAGAGGACTGTTGAGTACCCCAGGGCTTTGTATCCACAGATATTCGGCATAGAGACCACGATCGACAGTTTAGATGGTACAGATATTGAAAATGTGAGCGGCCATTATGCGTGCCTGGCATGATAATGCCTTTGTACGTACTGGGTGATATATATAAGTTAGGTAAACTATGCATTAGCGAAGGAACTTATTAGACTTTAAGTACCTAAAGTTTAGTGCCAGATGCGAATAAAGCTGCGTATTTTGACGGGCACGATTAGCCTACTGTTACTCAGCTACGGAACATTAAAGGCAGGTACCTATGGAGCTGTGAATATGCACCCCTCAGCTTGCATAAGCGCTATCGCTACGGGTTAGGGCCAGTGATAGTGTATGCATCTCACCGTGCTCCGTTCGCGTCAACATGGCCATGAGTATCAAGTCTAAGTTGCTAAACTACGCCCATCATTTAAAGGGTTATTAACACTCGTTATAATATATATGCATCTATATTTGAGCCAATAAGGCTAATATAAACACCCCCACGCTTAAACTCCCACTTCCGGAACTTCCGAATCCTTATCCATTTTTCAAACACGTGCGTCATCGGAATGTTTCGTCATTTCCTCACGCTATGACATGCGTCAACAATACCGCCCATAGGTATCGCCTTAAAGTCACTGAAGCTGCATCCTTCTCCAGTCCTCTAGGGTGTTAGCCGACTTTCGTTTAAGTATATAAGTATCCCTGAGTCCAAAAAGAGCTCATAAACAGTTTAACACGAGTATACTGGCTAGCCTCTTAGGGTTGATCAGCCGTTTACCGAACTTCCGAAACCTTATCCTTATCAGCCAAATGGCGATCACCGTGCAGCGAAATGTATTGTCGTGCCATCAATAACAGTCCCTTTAGTCAAATTAGGAATGGACTGCACCAACTTAAGCTTTGTATGTCTTCAATTATATACTTCCCAACATAATCCTTAGGTATATGCGCGCCCCCACTTAGGCAGTCTTTACAACGGCATCCGCCGGAGCAACCGCCGGAGCAGGAATCAAGCGCCCCGCGTGCCACGCTGTCATATATATTTGCCCTAACCCTTTAAATTGTTACCCTATTATATATATATCATGTCCAGTGGAGATCACTGCACTGCACTGCAACTTTTTCTTTAACATGCTGTTCGAAACACCGATCGCATGGTTTCAAGAACTGGCAAGGTCTCCGTCTACAAACTGGCGGTACTTGTTCTATACATTCTTTGTCTTTAAAGCAGGGTTTAACATTCTCCTCGATCTTCGTGAATATAGTGTCCAATGCCGCCCCGAAATCTCGCCCTCCATTGCTCAAGAATGTGACGATGAACAGAAAGAGAAATTCACACAAAGTCAGGATTATTCGAAGGCCAAACTGGGTTTGTCAATCGTTAGTGAAATTTTTGACACGGCAAAGAGTATTGCCACCATTCATTATAATGTTGTCCCGAAATTATGGTACTACTGGAGCTCAGTGGTTACAAAGTATTTCCCGGTGCGGTTTGGTGATGCCACTACCAGTATTCTAACGGTGTTGTCGTTAGGGTGGGTTGAGTCTGTTCTTGACATCCCGTTCAGCCTGTATAGTACCTTCGTTATTAAGGAAAAGTTCGGGTTCAACAAAATGGGCCTGGGGTTATTTGTCAAGGACACGGTTAAGAGTTGGGCGTTGGCTGCTGTCTTTCTTCCGCCCATTCTTGCTGCTGTGCAGAAAATTATTGAGTTTTTTGGTGACTCTTTTGCACGTTATCTTGTCATCACCATGCTTTTGATTTCTATCCTGGCGGTGTACATTTTCCCGACGGTTATCTTTCCATTGTTCAATAAATTTGAGCCTTTGGAAGATGGGGAACTGAAGACTAAAATTGAAAGCCTGGCTCGCTCGAATAACTTCCAGCTTACAAGGATATATGTGTGCGATAACAGCACTCGTTCGGCCCATTCCAATGCTTATTTTACTGGATTGTATGGTTATAAGCAGATCGTGTTATATGACACTTTGCTTAAGAATCACACCGATGACGAAATCGTTGCTATTTTAGCCCACGAGCTTGGTCATTGGAGTCACAATCATGTTCCGATTCATATCGGTGTACAGGCTGCTACTAATTCGCTGAACTTTCCCCTCTTGGCGTTTTTAATGAATAACAAGCATTTCTTTGCTTCGTTAGGGTTCACGCGTGGTGGAGAAACCCCAGTTCTGATTGCTTTTAACTTTTTGGGTAGTGCTATTTTGCCTCTCACGATCTTGATAAGTTTTGCTTCTAACTACGTGTCGCGTTTGCTGGAGTATGATGCTGATGCTTTCGCGGTCAAAGAGGGCTACGGAGATTCGCTGATTAGGGCTTTGAAAACGCTTACGACGTCTAACCTGGGCACAATCGAATCGGATCCGTTGTACTCAACCTTCCATCACAGTCACCCCAAGACATTTGAACGCATTGCGGCAATCAAGGCAGCTATGAAAAAAATTGAATAGTGGCGCGCTCTACAGCGATTGTGGCTGGCTGTGACACTTTTCTGAGTCAGAATAAGGATTTTCTTAACTCATTTTCTTAATAGGTTATACTTATACATGTGCTATGTAAATTCAGTCCCCACGCGGCCTCCGTATCAAACCTTTGAACCTTAACAGGTCTAAGCCCTGAGATACCGGCGACAATATATATATCCCGTGTTAGGTATTGAGCAATGCACGTACCTACCAGAACCCATTAGCCCAGTCATACCTCATTCCTCGACTCTCATTGGCTGACTGCCGGTACATTATATGGCTACGAGCCTGCTGCTACACCGACAACGAATAATCTTGTCTTGGGTAAGGGTAGCTGATAATGTTGCCTTTTTTCGGCGCAAATTGGACTGGAAATTATCCAAAGAAAGCCTGTTTCAAGGTTCGTTCTACATTCATAAATTATAATGACTGTATGAATAGATTTAGTGCGTTGAATGGTGTATAATTGATATAGCGTTTGTCGGTCCAGCTACACCCCCCTGAAACTGTTAAATTTGCGATTTACACAAAGTTGGCTTAACGCACAGTCATGCACTCACGTTTTACACGGAGTGGCCACTGATCGTGGTACGGTTGCGAAGTTTTGGCAGCAGAATTTTTGATTATTACAATCCTGCGCGCAGATGAATTCGCGTACCTTTAGACTCGTGTCCATAAATAAACTCTTTTTGGTTTCTCATTGAAGTTCGTGGAAGCTGTAGCGATAAGGATGATATTGATAAAATTCCGCTCGATTAAGAGGGCGTATCTAACCAGGATGTCCCAGCGCATATCCTTAAGATCTTATCAAAGGTACTGTTGTTACACACAATCTTCCGTGCCATTACCCACGTTGTATTTCTCAATTTCGCGCGGTCGACGTTCAGGATAATCGCAGTTCTGGCAATATACGTGTGCTATTGGCGAAATTTTTATTGTCGGATAAATGGCATCGGTTAGCGCAGGTTAGGACTTGTCACCTATAAACCCGTAGATTGGTGTGACGCGTATGCAGGTTACAAAAGAGCAAAAGAGTCGTGGCATGTCCAACCCTCACAGCCAGGGCGTAGCGCTCGTGCTTCTATTATAGGAGCGGAATCGTCATCCAGCCTCTCCCTGAGATCCGGGTATAACTCTTGACTAGCTAGGGACTCTCCCGTTACGTCATTACTTGTGTATAGGCGATAGTAGTCAGATTATGGTTATCATTTTCAAGGCGTAAATGCTGATAGAAGTGATCAAGTCACACGGAATCAACCGAAGAGTAGGCTGTGAGCAGTACATATGCATGCACATGTATATGGCGTTCTTCTTGAAGATCTCGGCGAAAATGTGCCGAGAATTCAACCACTTCCTAGCTCTTAGCTGAGAAGTGTGGAACATGGGTGACATCCTACCCATGTTCCAGGGTACCCGCAGAGCGTTAAGCTCTACGGAAAGAAGGCCTTGGCGATAGCGAGCCAAGGTTGAAGGCAGCTCGAGCTACAAGTGCTAGAGCACGCATGCGCGATGCCGAGGTTGCCATTGACGGTATGGTGTAGCCCCTCAGGACAGTCGTACGCATGGGCCAAGTGAGTGCTGTTGATCTTTAGAACTTGCTCTCTAGTTCACTACTTACGCGCCACGTGTCTCTCACCTTTCGCTATCAGCCCCTTGCCAGTTGTATGTTGTCCAATTCAATTCGAGATCACAGCGTTTCAGAAGCCATATATGACCGGATTCAGTTCGAGATCGTAGTTCAAAGCAATGTATGTGTACGCAGAATCTTGGTGCGGCACGCAACATACAAGTTCCTCGATGTGACTACCTTTTTTTTGTGATTCGCATACTGACGGTATCGTGTAACCGCTCATTTTTGACTTTTGTATACCATTTAATAGCAGTATCATGTAGCTCCTAATAATACTGATCTTTAGTGATGTTCCTACACATTGTTAAAGCCAAATTGTAAAATTTCTCACTTTTTTGTTCTATTCTACCTTTATGTCTTCTTTACCTTAAGATCATCTATTATCTTTTAACCTCAACAGAAGTTTCTAGCTTCGAAGATACGTCACCTACTTAGGGTTCATACGAAACACTACATTGGGGTTGCGTTTGTTTATTTATTATATGATGGAGGTAGGAATACCTGAGCTTAAGATTTATAGCGTAAGAGCGGAGTGGATCTGTAAACATTGCGGCGGTACAGCGCTGTTCAGAGCTACTTCGACCTCAATGGATATCGCGGCACCTTCTCTGAGCAGCTGCGGCCACGAATCACGCGGGGTTAGCTTTGACATAAGCCTAAGGCGTCCATTTGTCGGTAAGATTAAATAAGTATTAAGCTTTTGAAGTCAGGACAGTGATGTATTCAGAGCAGTGATAGAATTAAGTCAGCTGAAAATCAGGTCAATTTCGGAAGGTACCAGTTTGCCGAGTTTGAAACCAGATTCGGAAACTGTAGCCTTGTTGTTACGATCCACTGAGATTCAGCCTGAGTTGTCCGATTTTCAATCTACGAATTGAATTGAATTTCATTCTACGAATTGAAAATATTAGCATAGAATGGGCTTTCGCTCGTTTTATGCGAAGCAGCCACTAGACGTATCATGTAGCATACTATAGACAAAGTACCGGCGATGATAAGACGCTGCTGGTCAGAGGAATGCCTTCCTTATTGCTAATCTTACTCTTCACGGCCTTGATGGTGTCGGAAGATTCGACTACGAGCGAAATTGCCTCGCCAGTGCCATCGTTGCGCATGTAGCAAGGCGAAAACTCATATGAGGTCCCACGCACAGGGTACCGCTCAAACCCTATCCCAGAGATTTACCGTGCCATTAACTTTCACTCTGGCTATCGCCTTAGGTCCCTACGCCATTCTCGTGAAATCCCCCGCCCAGCATCAAAATTTCAGCTGATATTCAAAGTTTCACGATTTCTCCATACA